>JAPYZJ010001394.1:0-87876 GCA_030522765.1 Ophioninae sp. B BG-2022a | reverse complement strand
ATTTCAAAAGGTCGTAGAGTGAGCTTCTCCTATGCTATGGAGATTTATTGGGTGTGTTTGGAAAAGGTTTTTGCCTGACTTAAATAATGGCGTTGGATTCATATCGATAGCTCTTCTAGTTTTCCCGGGAGGTCCACTTGAAAAATCGCAAAAAAAGAGGCAAAGGGGTATGTATGGAAAAATTGGCAAAAACCGATGGTCCAACTTTGAAATTCTGCCAAAAATCGAAAAATCTTCGGATCCTAATGATTAAAAAAGCATTTTGAAGAGAAAATCATAACGAAGCGATTAAGCACAGGGTGGAGTTTCAAATCCTAAAGGAAAAAAAGTTATCGATGATTTTGTAAGAAAAAATGATTTTCCCAAAAATTCAAAAAAATTTTGGATTTTTAATATTTTTTTTATTAGTCCATTTCAATGTAATTTCACCCCCTGAACACGAATCTACTATTCACTTCTCCCAAAGCCCAAAATTTCTATGAAAAAATCGTAAAAAACTTCGAAAAACACGATTTTCTAAAATCCAGAAACTGGACGAAACGTTTTTCCACCCCTAAACCACCCTTCGTCTTTTCTACTCTTCCTCGTTCTTTTTCCCAGACTTTTAATCCAGCAATGTCATTCCACCCTGCTGTTGGTGACGAAACACCAGAAGACAAAACTCGGTGATAAAAAGTTGACCATTTTTTTTATCCCTGTCTCTGTGACGTCACTGGTCACTTTTCTGAAGCACCGAATTACCCAGTACACTCTACTTTCACCATTCTTTTTTATTGGTCAATGAGAAAAGTCCCGCAGTGAAATAAAACGTTTCGAAACTCTATGGGAAATGGACATCATCAAGGATTCCACGAAACGAAGCTTTCACTCCATTTTGAAAACGTTTGATCCTCTTTAAGCTTTTCTAAAGGCTTCTCAAAGCTGAAAGTCCTAATGAGGCTTAAAACCTCATAGTTCCATTTCATTGAATTTAAAGCTGATAATCATATGGCTCCTTCCACGAAACGGTATTATAATAAAAATTATAAAAATAATAATAATCGAAATTCAATGACGATACCTGATACAGCGTCAAAGGAAAACGACCTACAATATCGAATATATTGATAAACTCAATTTTAAAGACTACTTACTGCCACTTAATTTTCCATTTTTTTTATATTGTAAATAAATAAATAAATCATAAATAAAATGAATTTTTAAGCGTTTTTATATTTTTACGAGGGATAGTTACAATAACTGGGTACAAAAGATAACTTGGAAAAATTCTCATCTAGGAGTCGATCATTTTCACAAGACGATTAAGTGAAGATTAGCTTCGAAAGTTATGATTGATCAAGGTGAATAAAAATAGTGTAAAAAAAACTTACAACTGGTTGATAAGCCGATCTGAAAAAATAAGAAAAGAAATTATGTTAATAAAATAATTTTTTAATTAAAAAAAATAATGATATTCATCATAAAAAAAAAATTCTTATTCAAACCCGAATCTTTAAAAAATAATTCTGTATTTAATATTTTTTATCATACGTCATATTTTCATAATACGCAATATTATCGAAGACAATATATTTAAATAAAATAATACTGATCCCAATAATTCCGAGCACGATTTTTCCGAGTTCTACAAAAGTTGAAAAAAAAAAAAAGAATTTTCCAATTTCGCGATAAATTCGAGTATTGCCCTACGTGTCCCAACAAAAAAGTATGAAATCCTATTTTTTTACATTGAACCTCTTAACTTTTTTTTTTCCTCCGTATCGTTCGACCAATCGCGAAGAATCCGAGGTCCGAAGGGTACGTTTTAGGGTTTGTCACCAACGAAGACAGGAGGGGGGAAGGGTGGGGAGAGAAGTTCGTGCAGGTCGTTTTTCGTTGCTCCTGTTTGCTGACGGAAACAAAAGGGATTGCGAGTAGGACACAGTATTCCGGAAGAATGCGTTGGTGGAAATTCCTCGGGTCGAGAAAAGGAAGCAGCCGTGAGGATATACAGAGTGAAAGAAAGAGGAGAATGTTCGGGGGATCGAGAACACGCGAATTCAAGAATCCAAACGTTTCGTTATTGCGAATCCGGGATTCTAGGAGTGTACTAGTACCGATAGATGGCGCGCGCGAACCATTCTCCGTTTTTCTCGCTCTCTCGCTTTCTCTTTCGTTTCTGGGCGCTCCGGGGGGTGTGCGAATGGTTCGGATACGTGTTTAGTGCCAGCGAGAGTAACACTGAGGATAAAAGAGGAGGGGGGAAGGGGGTTTTTCGAGATCGCTGCGGAGACCCGGGTTTTAGCCCGGAAGGAACGAACCTCCGGAAGGGGTGAAGGAAAGAACGTACCTCGAGGATGGATGTAAATCGCGCAAGAAATTCCCTAGCTGTCTTCCCACACTGTGCGCGCGAACGAAATTGCGGCTGTTTATTCTTCGAAGCAACCGAGCCCAAATACCACCCTTAAGGGCGCTCCTTATCTTCTTCGTTCGAAAAAGCAAGGTGACTTCTCGAATTATCGCGGGTTGTGTTCGATTATCGATTCGTTCGTTTCGTTGCGTAAGTACACTTGGGCTTTGTTTGGGTTTGTTTGGGTCTGTTTAGGTTCGTTTGGGTTTTATTTGGGCTTATTTAGGTTTATTTGGGTTTGATTGGGTTTGTTTGGATTTACTTAGGTTTGTTTGGGTTTACTTAGGTTTGTTTGGGTTTGTTTGAGTCTGTTTGGGTTTGTTTGGGTCTGTTTAGGTTTGCTTAGGTTTGATTGGGTTTGTTTGGATTTACTTAGGTTTGTTTGGGTTTGTTTGGGTTTACTTAGGTTTGTTTGGGTTTGTTTAGGTTTTGGTTGGGTTTGGTTTGGCTTTATTTAGGTTTTGTTTGGGTTTACTCAGGTTTGTTTGGGTTCGTTTGTTTGGGTTTGTTTCTATCTTGACCTCGTCACCCGTTTTGCGTGTTCGGTTCGTTTTTTTTTGTGTTCTTTTTTTTATGGATATTTGAGGTCAGACATGTTTCGACGCGTGCTCGACATTCGTTCGCCATCGAAAACGATGATCCAGTTCAACGTAGAATCGAAACCACCCTGCTCAAACTTTTTGTTTATACTCGCTCGCGCGACATTTTCGTTCGACGAGGAAAAAACGGGAACAACGGTGGGAGGGCCTGTGAACTTCAAACTCTTGACGACAGGCTTCCTTTGTCATTTTTCTTCTTTCAGATTGGAAACAAAAGCTACTTTTGTTTAAAACAGAAAATACAAAAAAAGCAACAACTCTTCCATCCAGATCTCTCATTTTCGCAACGAGCCCTGTGTCTCACTTAGATCTCCGGCAGGGCGGAAATTGCGTTCAGTATATCGTATATATATCGTATATCCCTTAAGGGTGAGGTCACCTCCCTTAAGGGCTAAAATCTTCCTTCGATATTGCTGTACCGAAGGAAAGATATGAGCAACAAAAAACGAAAATTGTTTTATTTTGCATTGTTAAATCGTTTCTATTTTTATTTTTCATAAACGTTTTATTATGGTCACGAAATTAATATTTGTGTATTAATAATATTTAAATAATTAAATAATTAGTAAGTGAATTTACTAATTAAAAATTTAAAAAATAATAATACAGTAATAAATTATCCAATAAAATAATATGTTAAAATTAAAATAATTTGAAATAAAAATCATTTGATTTTCGCGAAAATAATTGTTAAAAACCGGCTATATATTTACAAAATTAATACCCAAAAAAATACAATAATCAGAAAAAGAAAGTTTAACATTATTTTTCGAAAAATGAGTGTATCACGAACGGAACTAAATCGTGGAAAATTCTGAAAATAATTAATTATCAATTGGGATTAATTTCAAATGAATTTTCTGCATCGTCGTAGGAAAGGGTTTAAAGATTGATTTCAACGACGAATTAATCAGCGATCGAGAAACGTTTGAATTTTTCTTTCGAATAATAAAAATAATAAAAAAAATAATAATAAATGTATTACTTTTTACTAAAGCGAGGATTCGAAAGAAACACTGAAGCTTCCTTTCTGATGGTCGTATAGGCCCGAGATGAAACATGACGAGTGATGTTTGATCGATTATTGCTAGTGCTCGTGGTAGCTTAATTAGTGAACGTTCTAATGTATGCATTCAATTGATTACACGATTGGAGTGATTTTGTTGAAACGGTGGATATTAATTGCCTGCGCAGGGTCTCTTTGGCTTTGGTGAAGGGCTGAGTCTACATAACGCTTTAAAGCTTCAAAGCTCATTTCGAAGTGAGTCTACGTATACATGTCTCCTTAAAACTTCTCTCTGTCTCTCTCTCTTGCCCTTCGGGATCTGATCTAGTCGGAGTAATCTCTCTATAATGACTGCTGAATTCGCAACGATGATATCGACATGGGCAGCTATGCATTAATCATTTACTAACCCTCATTTTCCCCCTCTCCCTTCCCTTAATTAAATTATTCAATCAATTATTAAATACAAATAAACGTAATTTGAATAATCATTCATGATATAGATACGTTATATACGATATATTTACAGGCAATTTTTTTATATATACAAAATGGGATATATAAACAATTATATACAAAGAAATGTTTAATAATGTAAGAATTTTGTAAATATATATTTATTTGAATTTAATTATTTATTAATGTAAAGAAAGGCAGACATGATGATGATAATGATAGATTTTATTATGCTCTAGTAAAAACACTTTCGGGAAATTTCAGATTAAAAAAAAATTAATAAAATAAAAATACAACATTTAACAAGATAATAACTAAAAATATTATAAAAATAATTGTCGAAAATACAATTTTCAAAAATAACGAAAAATAACAAAAAACGCAAATGTAAATTAAAATAAGAGAGAGAGAGAGAGAAAGATGATGATAATGAGAGATTTTATTATGTCCTAGTTAACGAACTTTCGAGCAATTTAAGATTCGAAAAAAATGTTTAATAAAATAAAGGAATAAAGTTTAACAAAATAATAATTAAAAAATATTCAAAAAAAAAATCGAAAAAACGCAAATATAACTTGAAATAAGAGAGAGAGAGAGAATTGGTACATAGCTAGATAAAATCTGATACATTGCAAACTAAAGTAGTGAAGTACTATTTACGTAATAATAGAAATACGAGGGAGGAAAAAGGAAAGAAAGAGAGAAGAAGAGAAGGAGGGACAGAGGTTAAGGTGGCTGCAGAGATAAATAAGTTTGTTGAAATCTTAATTGCCAGGTCGAAATGGCGCGTAATGACGTAAAATACTGTTCCGAGGGAAAAAAAAAGATGCTGAGTCTTATATCGAAGCGTGGCAAGGAAGTAAAGAATTAGAAAGAATGAGAAAAAAGGGAAGACCGAAAGTTTCTATAGACGATATTCTCTCCCACCCCCCTTCCCCTCACCTGGTCGTTGAGAGAGGAGAACCGGAAGCAGAGGGAGTGGAAAATGAGAAAAAGGAGTTTTTTTACTCGCAACCGAAACCTCTTAATCCGTGGAAGGGTTCGCGGGCCGGAATATAAAAAAAAAACGAAAAAAACGAAAAAAAGAAAAAAAACGAAAAAAGAAAAAAAACGAAAGAAGCGAAATGAAAAAAATGCTGACCCAACGCTTTTCACTGCCAATCTGTTACGGAAGAGAGCGACGCATCCACGGCGAGCCACGAACACGATGAGGCAGGAACGACTCCATTTCCCTTCATTTCATTCCACTAAATTTTACCGTTTTTAATCTCCGAACTCCTGTCCCATCCCCATTACCGAAAACTCACCCCCCAACCCCGACCAACGACTCTGATAATTTTTTTTTCCTCAATTCCTCGAGTTAGCACGTTTTTTTCTCCCCCTCGTTATCGAAGCCCAACCCTTCGCGAGGAAAACTTCGGAGCACGACGAAAATTCAAAAAAAAAAAGTAAACGAAAAAAAAATATATCGCGAAGAAACCATAGGGGATGAAGGGAAAATGAGGTGAAAATGAGGTTTAAATTAGGTAAAACTGAGGTTAAAATGAGATTTAAATTAGGTCAAAGTGAGGTTAAAATGAGATTTTAATTAGGTCAAAGTGAGGTTAAAATGAGATTTAAATTAGGTTAAAGTGAGGTTAAAGTGAAGCTACGTGGGGTTAAAAATAGGCTGAAGTAGAGTTAAAATGAGATTAAAGTTAGGCTGGAGCGAGGTTAAAGTTATGTTAAAATGGGGATAGAGTGAGGTTAAAATGAGGGGACTTCAAGGAGCACGGAAAAAAACAACGAAAACTCCAGGACCCACCAAAAATTCGAAAAATACGAAAGAAACAACAAAACCATCAAAAAATCACACAGCGATGAAAGAAAAATGAGCAAAAAAAGTAAATCTGATAAATGAGGATAAAAAAAAGGACGAGGAACCGAAAATTTGAAAAAAAAAAAACGAAAGAAAAATCCAAAAGTCAAGAAAACTTGAACGAACTTTCTTTTTGGAAAATAAAATAGAGTGAACCGAGTATAATAAGGGAAAAAAGCAAAAACACAGAATCCACGAAAACTTGAAAATAAACGAACGAAAAAAAAGAAAAAAAAAAGAAAATCGAGAAGAGAGTAAAGGGGCCCGAAAGAAGAACGAGTAAACTGCGTGGAACGAGGTGAAAAAAAGGAAAAAGAAAATAGAAAAGCAGAGGACGAGGATTCAAGGAGAGAGGTCCCTCCCGGTATTGGTTTCGTTTGTCGTGGGTTCCAGGTGGGCAAGCGGGGTGGGTGAACTATAGGGGCGCAAGCGCTACACGAAACCAGGAGAGTTTGAGCGCCGTTTCAGTCAGCGACGACGGCCGTAACGCGGAGCGTCTCGGGCTCGGGCTTCGCGCGATATCAATTTTTTTTTTCATTGTTCTTTTCTATTTCTAGTGCTACGTGAAAAATCGTCAAATATTAAAAAAAAAAAAAAAAACAAAAAAACGCTGTTTTCAAATTACAAAAAAGTAGTGGACAAAAAAAATAAAATAAAAACAAAAAATCATTTTTTTTTTCAAATTACAAAAAAGTAGTGGACAAAAAAAATAAAATGAAAACAAAAAATAATTTTTTTTTTCAAATTACAACAAAGTAGTGGACAAAAAAAAATAAAAACAAAAGACCCTTTTTTAATTACAAAAAAGTAGTGGACAAAAAAAATAAAAACAAAAAATCTTTTTTTTTTCAAATTACAAAAAAGTAGTGGACAAAAAAAAATAAAAACAAAAGACCCTTTTTTCAATAACAAAAAAGTAGTGGACAAAAAAAACAAAAACAAAAAACCCTTTTTTTCAAATTACAAAAAATTAGTGGACAAAAAAAACACTCTCACGCAAAAATCATTTAAAAAAAAATATATACCAGTCGAAAAATAATTCGATGACGTCATCCGCATGCCTTTGATCGATCGGATCGATCCAGCGATATTACGATCCCCGTGAAAAGTGGGGGGGGGGGGGGCCAGTGATCGCTATCGATAGAGTGACGTTTTCGTCACTCCAGTAATTCGACGAGTCGAGTTCCGGCGCAAATATATTAACGCGTGTGTACACTTTGCGGGCGGTGAGAGGGGGGATGGCGGAGAAATTTGGAGGTGGTTTGTTGACGACCGGAAATGACGCTTGAATGACAAGAGCTTGAGCATCGAGAAGAGCGATACCTACTGCGGACACTTTTGGTAATCGATCCACCCAGTTTCTAGATCCGGTGGAAAAGGCTTTACGTGGGGCTTCCGGCTATCCCTTTTCGAACCTCGATCCAACCCTGATTCTCCATAACCGATTTTCCTCATCCTCTTTCTCCTCTTCGTCCTCTTCGTCCTCTTCGTCCTCTTCGTCCTCTTCGTCCTTCCCCCCCCCCCCCTTCCACTTTCCTTTCACATCAGCCATGGTGTGTTTGTGCTCGTGTCGGAATTAATTAGCCGACGGGTTACGGGCCAGTGATAACGTCGCGATAGCACGCTTATGGGTATATACCTATATGGTTCTGTTGACGTGCGCGCTCGCGCGCGTTTATGTGTACAACTCGTGTACAACGCGCATTATACAGACATGGAAATTTGGGTATGAGGAGGCCCGTTGGTCGTCTATGACGACATATACCTCTGTTACCTACTCAGAGGGAAGCTGTCCCCTCTCGACGCGAGCGTGACGCAATATTCAGCAACGAACAAATTTTGACGAACGTACGTATCGAGGGTGAACGAGGGAGAGAATGCTTGGAATGCTTGGGCAGACTGAAACTTGGTTGTTGAATTTTGTTAGTTGAGTTTTTGTTGAATTTGTTGAATTTTTGTTGGATTTGTTGAGTTTGTTGAATTTTTGTTGAATTTGTTGAATTTTTGTTGGATTTGTTGAATTTTTGTTGAATTTGTTGAATTTGTTGAATTTTTGTTGAATTTGTTGAATTTTTGTTGGATTTGTTGAATTTTTGTTGAATTTGTTGAATTTTTGTTGAATTTTTGTTGGATTTGTTGAATTTGTTGAATTTTTGTTGAATTTTTGTTGAATTTTTGTTGGATTTGTTGAATTTGTTGAATTTGTTGAATTTGTTGAATTTGTTGAATTTTTGTTGAATTTGTTGAATTTTTGTTGAATTTGTTGAATTTTTGTTGAATTTGTTGAATTTTTGTTGAATTTGTTGAATTTGTTGAATTTTTGTTGAAAAAACAATGTTTTGGGAGCTATAATTAGTGAGGGAGGGAGAGAGAGAGAGGAGGTGCAAAGGCGACTTAACAAAGAGGGATAATGAGGGAGAGAACGAGATAAAAAAAGATCACGAGAGTGGGAGAGACCTGAACAAACCCAAACAAAACCTGAGGGGAGAAAGAGCGAGAGAAACCCAAACAAACCCAAACAAAGAAAGAGATTCAAACAAACGAAAATAAAACGAAAAAAAAAAAGAGCGAGAGTAAAAGAAACCCAAACAAAGAAGAGATTCAAACAAACCCAAACAAAACCAAAAAAGAAAGAGCGAGAGTAAAAGAAATCCAAACAAAGAGAGAGAGAGATTCAAACAAACCCAAACAAGACCAAAAAAGAAAAAGCAAGAGTAAAAGAAACCCAAACAAACCCAAACGAGACCTAAAAATGAGAGAAACAGTGAAAGAGACCCAAACAAACCCAAACATTTCTCAAAATAGAGGGAGAATGGAAGAGACCCAAACGAACCCAAACAAAACTAGAAAGAGAGCGAGAATGAGAGAGCCCTGACCCAAAAAAACCCAAACCCAGACAAACGAATCGAAATAAAGAGCGAGAGAGAGAGAGAAAGACAGAGACCCAAACAAACCCAAACAATTGATAGGTGAGATCCAAATAAACCCGAACAAAGAGAGACATAGAGAAACCCAATGAAAGCCAATAAAGCAAAAGGGAAAAGTACAAAGAGTCAGAGAGAGTGAGATAGAGAAGTAGAAACCAGGAGAGACAAGGAGAGAGGAGCGCTCTAAGAGACTGCAACTTACCTATTGTTGAAGTCATGTAGAGAGAAAGAGCTGATCGAATTACTGAATGAAACTACCTAATCCAATAAAAGCTCGAAATCTTACTCAGCACTGACGGTTACCATAAAAAGTAAAAATGGTCTAGTCGAACCTCGAACCCAAACATCTATTTTTCACTTTTCCCTTTTTCCAAATTCGAAATATCTTAAAAATAAAAAAAACCCAACAATCCAAACGAACAAAAAAAAATCGATTTTTCGTTGCACTCCAAAAATATGAACTTTTCTCATCAACCTCCTTCCAAAAGTGTGGATAATTGAATCGGCCAACACTCGGGCCAACCCAAACGACTCCGATTATTCCAAGTCGTAAACTATGATTACGAACTCCCGAGGGACTTATCCCATCAACGTTGTAATTATTTGGTGACGCGTATCTTGCGGTAGTTTGTTTCGTATAGGGACGATTAAAGCTGGCCATTCAGCTCACCTCCTCTCATATTGTACTCAACCTTATTCTCCCATTGATGACAAGCTGTTGTCCTCAAAGACTCGTAGGAAATAGTTTGTCCGACAGGTGGCAAATTTCGACTTCCACGAACCACCTCCTTCAACGTTGCACCCCAGATCTCAAAATGCCTCATGAGCTCCTCGCGTGCAACCGCAAGATACGAATGCGACAGAAACTTACGATCTTTAGCTACTCTCGAGAGGGTTGGGTTTATCACTCCCTCATTGAGGTAGCTAGGCTTTTTTTGTGCGAGGGAAGCATCCGAAGGAATGATTTTTATCATTATTATTTGTGAAAATTGTTATTTATTTTTTATTTTTATTTATTCATTATTTATTATTTATTTTATTTTGATGTATTTATTTATTTAATACATTAATATTATTCAATTAATTATAATTATTATATTAAATTTATTATTATTAAAATTGATATATATATTAAAATATTTAAATAAATATATTTAGTTTAATATATTCATTTATTTATTATTATTTTTCATTCTTTTATTTGTAATTGTTGTTGCTGTTAAGATGTTTATTGTTTATTATTGTTATAATTTATTATTATGCTACTAATTTATTAATTTATTATACACATCATATCGAACAAACCCAAATAAACCCAAGCAAATTCAGTATTCCGAAATTTGGTCGATTATACAGGAAACACACAACATTAGGTTTTATCGTAGGTTACATTTTCTGATCCCCTAGCTGGTCCGGAATGACCTGATCGTTCCTAACATCTGGTCTTTTCGTACTCTAATCACAGGGAGGCTAGCTTTCATCTTCCATCTTTCCTGGTAATCCTCCATCAGGAAGTGCCACCTAAGCTTCGGAGGAGCGAGGAGGGGAGGGTTGAGGGTTGAAGGGGATTCTCGGATGTTTCCATCCGAGCAGAATCCCAACCGAAAAGCTTTCCGCTATCCGTGGGCGATTCGGGAAAGACAAACAAATCGATATGTTATTCGGTTGGTCATCAAGGTGGTCCGTAATAATTCCAGAGGGCTACGAAGAACCGGAGATTCGCCAGGAATTTTTTTCCATTGTCTACACGTGTAGGAAACCTCAATGATAGTTGGGATGGTAAAAGTGGTCTTTTTTTCCATCAAGATGATCGTTCCAACCAGTATTTATAAGGGATCCTAAGTCCTTGAGGTCTTTTGGCACATGTGCTGCATTGGGGGCACTCAGTCCTGCTTTAGGCCTGCTTTGGCGCTTGAGGGGTATGTGTTGACCCACAGGATGCTTAATACGCGTTATACAGCTGCGCAGGCTTGTTTGACACGGGTTATGTTTGCTGAAGCTTCCCAGGACCTTCCCAACCTCCGGGCAAACCTTCAACCCCCAGTGTCCACATGCCTTAATCCTCCTCTCGTTTCCGGTAGGAACTGTCATTCTTTCGTTGATAACAGTGTAAATTTGGCAAATTGCACATCGGTGGAAAAGTTCCTCATCCACTCCTTTTTGAATCCCTCAAGGACTCGATGAACCGAATATCTGAGCGAAAAACTTTGATTTCCCACCAGAAACTACCCGGGCGATCCTAGGAACCGTGCATTTTCGACCGGAAGTACGTACAGGCGGGACAAGTCCCCCGGGAAATTTTACTCGCCCGATCTCTTCCTATCCATTTTCTTTCGCGCATGCTCACCGTCCTCATAATAAACTGATACAACCCGTCCTTCTATATATTACATTTGCATATTACGTCAAATTGAGAAAATGAAAGATACAACCGTTGCCATCCTCCCTTTCATAGATTCTGTTTATACTCGCAGATGGAAGAGTACCGGATATGAAGAATGAGGAAAAAAAATGATCCCGGAAAAATTCTCGAGGATCTTATTGGCTGACATCGTTCTCTTTTTTTTTTAGTCCCTCGATCTCTCTTTTTCAAGATCTTTTCGAGAATAAATTTTCCAATGTTCATGTTGGTTGTACCAAGCTTGGACTGGTAGAGATAAATGAGAGAATATGGAGTAGCATTTTGTGTTCTAGAGTTTTTAAAAACGATATGACCGAATAAAATGTTCGATGGTAATCCTCATAACAATTAATTGATTTTTATTCGAAATTTCATTGGGATTTCATTTCATTCCGAATTTAGTGAGTTACGAGAAAAAAGGATAAAAAGATATGAAATTTATGAAATATTATGAAATTTTATAAAATTTTATGAAATTCAATGAAATTTATGAAATTTTATGAAATTTATGAAAATTTATGAAATTTATGAAAATTTATGAAATTTTATGAAATTTATGAAATCTATGAAATCACGAAATTATGAAATTTATTGAATTTGTTCATTATGAAAGTACGAAGTTTTATCGATATATTATACGTGTATTAAAAAATGAAAGAATCGAGGATAACAGGAATGATAAAAGAAACGATTGTAGGAAAAATCGCGAGGATTCTACGTGCATTAAATCCGGGAAAACTTCCTCCACCCCTCGAGAGAAAACCACCCCTATGAGCTTTATTGCCTTCTTACGTGCCATTTGCCTCTTCCGATCCATTGAACATACCAACTTTGAGAGACATTTTTCTTGCACACCGAAAGAGTTGGAGAGTGAGAGAGACGAAGAGGGGGTAGGAAGATGAGGAGGGATGATCGAAAGTTTCGCGCAACAGATTATTCGATACGGAACGATACGTGGGCATCGCTCACGTGCACTGAACACTGCTTTTTACTTAAGCAAAAAAAAAAACATTTTTTTAACGTTCCATAGTTTCCATCGTTCCATGAAACATTTTTTTATTTTTTTTATCGTAATAAATACGAAAAAAGAATTTCATATCAGCTCAATAAAAAATCAATAAAAAATCACTAAACTCTTCGTTATTTTTGCAAAACAATGAAAGAGCTCGAATAAAATCGAATTGAATGATGATAGCGACGAGGGCAGGAAAAAAATACGTTGGGGGAGAAAGAAGGTGGAAACCAGGAGCAAACGTGCAGACACGTTTTTAGCCTCCCCCTCCCTACTTGAATGTTACATCGTACCGTTTAAATTAATACCGCTTTAAAGCGAGCATGTATACGCGTGAAGAGCGGTTAAACCGCGAAATAAATTATTCATGAAAACGACCCGGTGATACAGCCCGCGGGGGTCTTTCACGACCGATTTCACCGATTGGCTCTCCCGATCTTTTTCGCATCGCGCTTTACCTAACGAACATCGTCCATCAAAGGAGAGCCCCGGAATATCGTTTTTCCCCCCAAAGTTTCCAGCCCAACGAAAAAAGAAGGTGGAAAGAGCGGAATAATCGTTCGCTGTAGGGAGCAGCAAAAAATATCGTGATGAGCATCCCCTAGGACAATTTTATTTTCTCCATTAAGCTTTTTTCCCTGAAGAAAGAGAGAAAGGGAGGAAAAAGAATGGAAGGAGAGTGAAAGAGAGCGATGACCAGATGGATTAACCATACAGGAGCAGTAGCAAATGATACAATCCCCGGATCTCCGGGTACCCCACACCTAGGAAAAGTACAAATGGGATTTGAAAATGTTACCAAATAGACAGTAAAAATTCTCCAAACTTTTTGAAAATTGAGGATATCGTAGTTCTTGATACAGTCATAGTACATGAATTATTTCAGAATTTTTCACTAAATAATATAGAAGTTATAGCCTTGCGCACGCAACACGGTAGCTACTAGGAAAACAGCTTCTGCAGACCTCAATAGTTACAATTGATATTTGCCTAGTGTTATTTCGATTTTTTTTCGCTAGTTTTTTTCAGTTCTGATTATAGCTTTGATGAGCTTTATTTCATACCCTGCGTCACACGTATCTCGTCCAGTGTTTATTAAAGAGAAGTTATTTGAATGGTTTCGTCTCTCATAGTCCAAATCTCACTTCACTGACCACTAAATGTGATTGACTCGAAGAAATTGATTTTTGGCTACAATCATCTATCTTTTAACTTTAATATGAAATCAAGAGGAGGTTGATTCAAAAAGTGCTTTCTTATTTTATATCCAAAATAAAACGAAGGATTTCGCGAGCGAAAGATTTGCCGCAGACTCCACCCTAGCTTAATATGTCACTGGATAAGAGTGTGCCACGGCATAAAGTGCAGAAATCTCTAAAATGCACTCCCTCATCCCTTATTTTGCCTCCACCCTTCCCCGCCATCCCCATCCATCCGCAAATTCGTCTCAGACTGTGGAGAACGAGGAAACAGGAAACGAATCGAACGAAGCGACTCGTCTGTCTCTCGCTTCGAAAAAGTTCGTCTTGATAAGTCGTAAAAAAAAGATAGATAAAGATAGAGAGAGAGAGAGAGAGAGAAAGAGAGAGAAAACGAGAAGTAAAAAAATGGAGTTTCCTGTCCGAGAGTCCGGCCACGCGATGTTCCTCGGTCTTTTCTTTTTTCTCATTTTAGCGGGGACTTCACGACATCTGGAAAAGTCGTATGTACGCCCTCCCACTTTTTTCATATACATGTATACGTAACATCAAGGCCCGTAAGTCTGAGCGGAGAACTCCGCAGGATTTTCTTCCGGCCACAGCCACAAATGGAACACCGCCACCGGACACACCAAAATGACTTTTACCACCCTTCTCTGCGCAACTACCCCAACCATCCCATCGGTCTTTTACTCCCGCCTTATGCAAAGATGCGAGTGCGCCCAGCGTTAAAAAGAAGCGACAGTTTTTCGACGCAAACTTTTCTCCCGATTTCTTTCGCATATCCCTTTTATTTCCAACTGGTTACCATTTTTCTCTTTCTCTTTTCGTCCCTCTCTCTCTTTCTCTTCTGAGCTCTATTCAAGACTAGATTTTACGATGTTCATGGTGGTTGCGCTAAGTTTGGTCTCGTAGAGAACAGTAACCGAATAGGATGTAACAATTTGTGTTTGTTTGGGTTTGTTTGGGTTCAAGACTTTCCATGATAGTCCTCACAGCCGTTCATTGATTTTCATTTATCTTACTTCATGATTTCCCATATGCTAAATACGATTTTCCAATCCAGCTAGTCATGAGAACAAAATACCCGAATGCGATCGAATTATGAAATTTATGAAATCGTGTAATTTATGAAATTATGAAATTGTGTAATTTATGAAATTATGAAATTGTGTAATTTATGAAATTATGAAATTGTGCAATTTATAAAATTATGAAATTGTGCAATTTATGAAACTATGAAATTGTGCAATTTATGAAATTATGAAATTGTGCAATTTATGAAATTGTGCAATTTATGAAATTATGAAATTTATGAAATACTGAAAGAACTTCATGTCCACATAAAATACCCCCCAATCTTCAAATTACCCTCATACTTTAGCCAAGGCCGAACAAAATGTATTTATCCATCCACCTCTCTTTCTCGTCCTCTCGAAATAGTAAAATTTACAATGGGAACACCCTCGGCCGAATATCGCGAGCTGTTGCAGCGATCCCGTATATTTTCCATTGTGCCAATAAGCCGATGCGTGGGGGATGCGAAAGGATGCGAAAAACGAGAGAGGCTCGACAAACGGGATGATGAAAAAAAAAACGAAAAAAAAAAATAGCGGTCGAGTAAAATCGACGATTTTGCCAAATGACGTGAAAATGAAAACGATCGTATACGAAGGTAGGGTGAGAAAGGGTGGAGGGCACTACGGAGATTGAGATAATCGTAGAAATGATACGGCCCGGGAGAATCTCTCGTGAGGTCACGTCAGTTGATGAGAAGGAATATTCATGACCTCGAAGTTATAGTTATACGCATGCGTGTAACCGAGAGAATTCTCCCTTGAATATTAGCCCTAGGAGTATCTCCGCGTGCAATCCCTTGCACGCCCATGCACACCCTAACACGTTTCATCGTCGGGTATAACTTTCCGGACGTAGGTAGAGGAGGATAGAAACGTGTAAGTCGAAGCTACGAAAGTTAAGAGTCATTAGCAAAAGCCCTTGGAGTTCCGGTTTTAATATCACGCCCATCAATCGTTAATACCATATCTGGCAACATCGACACGCAGAATGTGCCCAATAATCGGTCTTTCGTCTTTCGCTCCGGTTTGGGTTCGTGCCGGAAACAATAAAAACGTTGCTTCTCCTCTCTGTCTCCCTCTCTCGCCGTCAAAAAAGCGGAATAAAAAGAAACATGCCAACACCGAGCCATCCGGAAAATCGATACCAATAGGCAGAGCCAATTACACGACTCGGGGGATCTCCACTGGTGTAGAATCGAGCCCCAGGCCCACTAGGGAATTTTATCGTGAGGCCTTTCCGATTTGGATATCGAATGAAATAAATAAAAAGAAAACTGATGGAAATATATAATAAATATCATTAGGCAAATGTCCATTGATATGAGCCAATCACTATCAGTGTTCATTGAAGCGAGGTTATTTCGACGATTAGAGATAATACAAAATATCAAAATGGGCTAGAGTTAGAAGAATCGTGAAATTATGAATTCTATAGAATTATGAAATTCATGAAATTATGATTCATGAAATTATGAATTCTACGAAATTATGAAATTCATGAAATTATGAATTCTACGAAATTATGAAATTCATGAAATTATGAATTCTACGAAATTATGGAATTATGAAATCTATAAAATTACGACGAAATTATGAACTTTATTAAATCATGAAATTATAAAATTACGAAAGTATGCAATTATGAACTTTATGAATTCATGAAATTAAGAAATTAGGAAATTATGTAATTATGAACATTGTGAAATCATGAAATTATGTAATTATGAACTCTGTGAAATTATGAAATTATTAATTCTATGAAATTATGAAATAGTAAACTCGGTGGATTTTCATCATTTTCTTCATAATTCAATTCCCATTTCCATCATTTTGTTTTCGTACATTAAAAGTTCCGAAAATATATAATAAATATTTTTTTAACGTACTTCAAGAATGTATTTATGAACCCAAACAAACTCTGTATAAATATCTTTATTGACAATCTCACAAAAAAAAATCACGAAAAATACATGAAACATTGGAAGAGTATTTCAACGTCCGATTTATTGGCCAGGTGTGGGGTCCCCCAAAGATAGGTGGATTGTAGGATTACCCGCTCTTCCGACATGGCTAATCCAGAATTCGGCTAGTGGGATCAGGAATGTTCGATCGATTTGGAAATTGGAGCACCATTCTCCGATCATCACAATGGCGGAAAGGCCGAAACGGAGGGACGGGGAGGCGGGGGATGGCATCAATTTTCCGATGACGGGATCGAGCGATGGGCGACGAGTCCAGGTGTCTCTCGATCCAGGCAAAAGCCACAAACCGCGAATTTCCAACAATTATAACCGGTATATACCGTAAACGCCGAGCCGAGCGGTTAATCGAATCATCATTCTGATTCCCTCTCGCTCCGGAGTACCCGAATCTCAGTCAATACACTCGCTAACTTTTGTAACGAAAGTAAAACGGCTTCAATTTGAAAGCAGTTAAATGCTACGATGAAGAATTGATGATTGCCTAAAGGGATGGAGGGTGAAGTTCGAGATGAAGTTGCTCTTCCTTGAGGCAACGAAGACACTTCCGGTTCATATTTTATTGAGAATTGTAAAAAAGGAAGAAGTTTTTGGAAAAAGTTTTCCGAGGATTTTTCCAATGACGAAAAAAAAACCAAACGAATGCCAACGAACCCAAACAAACCCAAACAACTTCACCAAAAACTAAAAACTTTTGGGATTTTTGCTCACTTACGCCTCTTTACATATTATTCAACGAAGAAAAAATCTCTATCATTTTTATTATTTGTAACCTCGAAAAAAGGATGAAATTTTCAATTTTTGATTTTTTGAGAACCCTGTAATTGGTATCAAAGCAGTATTTCGAGGATTCATTATCCGTCTATACAAACCCAAACAAACCCAAACAAGCTCAACAAAAAATACGATCTTTGGTCTCATTTTTTTTCGCGTTCTTTTTTTAAATATTTTTCGTCTGCCAGGTGTACATTATTTGAGTTAATGAAACAAAACAGCGTTTTTTTTGACGTAACGTCAAAAAAACGCGGAATTGTCCGTTAAAGTGTCAACGGGATTTGAAGATGGAGACTGCGCGAGTCTATAGATTTCGAAATCAGAACGGTGAATAAATCTCGGAACGTTGCATCCGCGAGTCCAAAAATTCGCGTGGATCTTCCTCGTTAATCATCGTGCTGGCGTTCCCGCCACAAAAGTAACGAAACGGAAAGAAAAAAATGATCGAAATGGAGAAAGAAGAAAAAAAGGGCAAAAAATAAAATGGAATAAAATAGAAATAAAAATAAAATAAAAAATAGCGGACAACAGCTTTGTTCGTCGAGTCCCTCGTTCGGAAACGTACGATCGGTGGTTATTCGTGAATGCACTGTCCGCGTTCACCGTTACGAGACAACGCGAGGTGGTCGGGACGAAAATAGAGAAAAATCACCGAGCGGAATCGTGAGATAAAACTCGAGAAAAAATTTGTAAAACTTGGAGGAAAAGTCTCCAATTAAGGGGGTAAACTACTGCAATAGCCTGAAAGTCATTAAAAAGGGTCGTTAAAAAACAAAACTCGGTAAAAAGTAAAATCGATGCAACCAAGCAGAAATCTGCACGAAAACTTCGTTATTATTTGCAAAGCCTCTATTAAGGGGTTAGACTACTGTCATAAATTAAAAATGAGGAAAAATTAAATCTTTAAAAAAATGTAATTCAGAAAATACGAACTTCAGTAAAAAATACTTATAATTTAAAAAAAACTATAAATAATATCGATTAGGACCTTTAAAAGTCACAGACTTAAGGGTGCACTCCATACTCATTTTTTGGTTGATCAAAAATTAAAAAAAACATTTTTTCTTCAAATAGGTAATTTTGGCTAAATAAAAACACATAATGTTAGCTATACGACCAAACTTTTTTTCGTTATCGCGTTTCCATCGACGAGAAAAAAAATCTTGATTTTTTAAACGAAAATAGAGAACGAATGATTTTTTGACCAGCAGCTCTATCGCATTCATGAATTTACCTTTAATCGGCGATTTTCCAGCTACGTTTAAAACCTTCCCCTTCAATTAGATTCGCCTGAAGCGAGGAACGATTATTTGAAATTTCCATCGTAACCTAACCTCAAAGGCACGAGATAGCCTCGCGCAATAATTATTTATGAAAAGCAAAGGGTTTGTATTGGGTTCCAGTCTTTGTTTGCACGTCCAATCGTTCGCGTCGAAGTATCGTGAAAAAAACAGCAAACATCCAGGACCTTACCGATCGAAGCACGAGGTACCGATTTGCACGAGAAAGGATAAGAGAAGAATCGATGAAAGAAGGGAAATGGACGAGCTGAGTACGAGGAAAACAAATGCCGAGAATATCGAAACGCTCGTACGGAGAGCAGCTAAGCTCTCTCAAGATTTACTCACTCTCTATCTGATACCCGTACATCGAGAAAACAGTTTCCGATCTCCGATCAACCCGACTTCATTCTAAACCTAACACTCGGAGTTTCGAGCTTGAGCCTGGATTATGGATCGAGATGTAATCCCGATTGGAATTTACAATATTTCATGCCTTTCGCGATCGGTCCACTCAGCGAAAACGGTTACGGGATTTTTAAAGAATAATCGGTAAGAAAATCGGTAACGAAAAGTCGATAAGAAAATCGGTATCAAAAAATCGCTAATGAAAAATCGGTAAGGAAATCAGTATCAAAAATCGATAGTAACATCAATACAAAAAAAATCGGTAAGATAGTCGCTTCCGAAATCGGTAACGAAAAATCGGTAAGAAAATCGGTACTAAAATCGTTATGAAAATCAGTAACGAAAAATCGCTAAGAAAATCGCTTCCAAGATAATTAAGGAAAAATTGGTAAGAAAATCGTGAACAAAAAAAATCGATAGAGATCGATAACGACAAAACAGAAAATCGGTAACGAAAAATCCTTATTGAAACTGATAACGAGAAATCGGTAAGAAAATCAGTACCACCAATACCACCAAAAAATCAGTAACAATAATTCCCCAATAAAATCAATAACGGAAAATCGGTACCGAAATATCAGTAATTGAAACTCGATAAGAAAATCAGTAAACGGATCGACAACGACAGGGAACGAAACCTGACCAAAAGGAGAAGACGCGAAGTTTCCTTGGGATCGATCATCAAAGGAATCTTATCGAGAAGGAAGACTCCCTTAAGAGCTTCCATACTCTCCAGGGTCCAGGAAATTCGATTAACATGGTTGGCCCGAGTTACCGATCACCCTTCCTGGAAGCCACGTAAACGGATCAGCGTTGATCTGGCTATCCTCGACTCGACGATCATCCTAATTCTCCGGAAAGTATACTTCTGCGAGATGACCGGTGTCGAATGAGCAACCGTCGTGAGTGAAGGTCATTGGAATGCGCCGAAGGTCAAATGGCAAATAAAAGAGGTAGTAGGGAGAGAAAGAGAATTGAGCTGTTGAAGCGTTCCATACAGTAGAGATTACATCCGGAGGAGAGGTAGGTCATAGGTACAAAACGAAGGCCCGAAAGGGCTGAAGGGTAGCCAAAACCCTGCGCCACCATCAGCACGTGCGTAATCTCGGATATCGTGGCCCAATGCATTGGCAAAGCGCGGTTTGAAAGCAGCTTCGTGTTCATTCAACTAATCCAAACAAGCCGATCTTCGGGAACCGGCTCGTGTATTCCCACGTATACGAATATGAGCCCACACATGAGCTAGGCCCAACATTCGTACCGCGTAGGTTGCATCTGGAATGCGTACGCGTTCAATCGCGTATACGGCTCAATCCCTTCTGTATAAGCTGGAGGGGTTGCGCACGGATGGTAAGCTACGTATGCAGCCCTCAGTACCCAGGTTACCACCGGATGTTTCTTGATAAGCCCATCTCGACATTGCCAAACGCTTCTGCCATCAGCTTTCCCTTCCGTTACCAACCAACTGGCCCACACTCCGATTCAACACTTTCGAAAATACAACCAATCTCAATGTGCAGCATCTAGAACCTAAACTGTCCAAACGGATTTACTGTCTACCGTCACCCAGCCCATAACCTGGATTCTGGGATGAGAAATCAAAAACTATTACTTACAACCCCTTTCGGAAGCATTTTTCATTAGCTGGCAGTTTTGTTCGTTTAATTTTAACTACTGGTTTTTATACTACAGGTACATTATTAGGTAATACTGTATTTTGGTACATAAACGGGTTAAATGCGTCCAGCAACGGTCCTTAGGCAATTTGGGGTTCCCTCTTTGCGTTCCAACCGGAAACCATCAGGTATTTTGATATTCCTATTTCACGATCCCTCTGAAAATAATACCACCATCGAGTCGACCAGAAAATCGATAGCGATACGCGCCAATTAGGAGGCTCAGGTTTGCCCGAACGATTATGCCTAGGGCCTGTAGGGAATTTTATCAAAGAGGCTTTTGCTCTAGGATATAAAATGAAGTAAATGGAAATCTAGTTGGACCTGAATGAAAAAGTAAAGGCAAGGTGAATAACATTAGGGAAATTGGTGGATGGAAATGACAGCAAATGTTAATTGCCAAAGTATTGCAACGGTTGATTTATATTCCAGGCGAGTGGAGAACCTCAAGAGACCGAGGGATGGTAGGGTTTGGTTCTCTTGCCATATGGCTAATCCAGGTTTGACCCCCCCTCGCCGTTGCGATTCGCAAACCCTATTCCTCGGGTTGATCCTCCGGGGGTACGAGGGTGGCTGCGAACCTTGGTAGATACCTCCATCACAGCCGTACACTTCACAATGTTACAACCGCGAATAGAAAGCTGAGAGGTTTCGGAATGTATAACTACGTCATCCGTAGAAGCGAAATTGCGAGGCTAGACGATCGTAAACCGAAGAGCAAGTGTGTCTGGTATTAGGGATCCGTTGAGGAGTACCCTTCAGACACACCCTCGTGCAAGTTTCCATTTCATCATCATACGCATTCGTCACCGGAGCCACGAGTGCTAAATGATATACCAATGAAAGATTCAGGACTTCCAGTCACGTTGGCCCCGTCAAAGTCGCGTTAGAGGTAATATTAGGGTGAGAAGACATCCTCAGGGGGGTAACATCAGGGTACAAGGCCACCAACTGGAATCGAGAATCGCGGGAGGGAGAAGAGACTTCAGGGAGTTTTATTGCCAGGCTGATAACGGCCAATGACAAGTCTCGTACTTGAAGCCAGCCCGAGGGCTGCTGGAATTCATAGCCCCTGGGAAACACCCTTCCAACCCCAATGGGTGTAAAAGGAACGAAGGGAGAATAAAAAGGATACGTTCTTTCCTTATCGCTCATTCGGTTACCTATACCAGTCGTATCCTCACGACTGGAGCATCAACTTTTCGCACGTAATATTACAACGCACCCCCGTAGTGATATTTCCATCTCGCTGCACCCAGCGACATCAATCTTTTGTTCTTCTTTGTTTGTCATCAACGCTCCTAGAAATTGCTTTTATCAAGAACCCTCTTTTGCCTTCACGATGACGTCACGTCTGGAAAGATGAAAACTATTCTAATCTAAAACCTGAAGTTGGAATCGGTTTTAACGACGCAAATAAATCCGGGATCCTGTTTTGCATTTTCAAATGGTCCATATTTTTCCATCCATGCCGTCACTTTATTACTGGAAGATTTTTTCTCGCGAATTGAAGAAATCCAGGAAGTACCCATTGGACCACTTTCAGGATGAGCGAACGTTCGCCATATTGCGAAAGTAACGCGCAATCCGTTGGATGACAATTTGGCTTTAGCCCGGAGCGAGTGATGACCGCGAGCCTGGAGTTGGTGACTGCTTTCTGATTGGGGGTAAGAAAGCTCGTCCACGAGACCAAGAATAGCCCGGAGAGATCGATAGAGCGAGGCAGAATCAGGATCGTTAAAAGTTTGTCCAGCCATCGCGTCGTTCAGGAGTTGCCTCGGTCTCGTCATCCCGATGTGGTCCCGATGTGGCGCAATCTCAGTTCGTGTAAACTTCGAGTGTAACAAACGCGTTCGCGAGTTGTCAAAACGGTGCCAACTTGATCGTTGGTTCGTTTCCAGGATCGAGTGGTGATCGATTGTTTCATCGGGTACGAAATTTTCGTTTGGGTTATTCCCGATGAACCTGATTTCCGGCCATTACAAGTTTTCGGAAAAGTCCCAACTACCAACAACAACAACAGGAACGGAAAATACCTTCCTTTCATTTCTAGTTTCTCGTACTTTTTGTTCAACGAGTACCCTCGTTGGGGAATGAAAAGTCAAAACTTTTCATCCCCTGAACGAGGACTGGTCAAATAATTTTTCAAACCGTTTCTCCTAGTGATGGTAAACAAAAATACTCTTGGAGACTCGAACAAACACTAGACTTTTTCGAAGCTTGGAGTCCAGGCAGCCCCGAAAAGCCAAACTTATTCCTCGAGCTATTCCGATATTGCGCCGGACTCCTTTGGGACACCGGAAGTGGCTAAATACACCTAGGAACTTGTTCTCTCCAAGCCCCAAGGCCTTTTTCATCCCAGGCTACATCTCTACCCCTCCCTCGTTTTCTCCTTTCCCATCCCTTTGTCCCTCTTCTCATTCCTACCCCTGGCTTCTCCTCGTTTATTCGTTCAATACATCGTGCATCGATAATTTATAGCTGCCGGGCAATAAATCACTGCATCGATGTAAAAGCACTCTGCGCAAACCGCTCTCAACCCCATACACCTAGTATAACCGGTTGAACTCTGAAAGCTCGGGAAAGAATGGGGTTGGTTATGCCGGGACTTGGAAGGGGGTTGCTAACGTTAAATAACGGAGCGCCGGTTGGAAACGCGATACCACGACCAAGATTACCTTGGCTTCTACCTAATACCCTTCGCGGTTCAGCAAACGACGTTCCACGAAGCTTTCATATTTCTGCAACCCCCCTTAACCCCCTTACACGCGTGTACACACATCCCGGATCCTCGGTGGCTACACTATTTGATCTGCATATTTGTACCAAGGTAAAATCTCGAATCTACGAAGCCCCGCAAAAGTACGAACCGACCCAACCTATCTGAACCAACCGGCTGCTCGCGGTCATCGTAAATCTTGGTCCGCTGAGTCCCGAATGAGCCTGGCCTGAATATCATTTTCACGCGGACTGCAATTTTAATGAAAATTTACGGCCGTGAAAGGCCAACCGTTTTTTTTTTTTTTTACCAGAAGTGACGTTTGGATGGCTGCGATATGTCGAGAGTAAATTCTGGTTAATTACTTAATCCGTTTGATGGTGGAGAGAAAACCCGAGAGAACGTTACCAACCTATTTTGAAGGTTTGGTCCAATTCAACACTTAGTTCAGGGTAGAATGCTTGATTGGATATCTTACAGATCCGAAACAACGAAATCTACCATTCCAGTGTTCAGCTAATTTCGAAACACGAGAAATCATAGTTTCGGAGAATGCTTGGTGTTGCAATGTGAAGTTCAAATTACTTCAATTTCAATTGTATCAACCGATGATAAAATTGAAAAATGTTTTGAAAAACAATATACAGATGTAACACTGGTGACTGTGCGGGGTGACCACTAATAGGATCTATTTTTCGAAAGGGGTCATTCCACAGGTCAGTTGAGTCAAATTAAGGGCACGACGGAGATTTCTCAAAAATAAAACTTTTTTATCGAAAATGGCGACCAGGGGGACCTCGGTGCCATCGTCCTGAATGCACACACCAAATTTCGCACCGTTTGGTTTAGCGACTTGAAAGAATAGTGGATTCAAAATTTCGAAGTGGACGGAGTCGTCTTCTGGTTTTATGATCGCGATTTCTCAAAAATGAAACTTTTTTATCGAAAATGGCGACCAGGGGGCCCTCGGTGCCATCGTCCTGAACACACACACCAAATTTCGCACCGATTGGATCAGCCGTTCGAGAGAATAGTGGTTTCAAAATTTCGAAGTGGACGGAGACGTATTCTTTATGCCCGTAAGCCCCATCAGCTCAGGAGTCGTAACTGAGTACTCACTGAGTCCCGTTTTACGATTTTAGCAAATTTTTCAAGCTTGTCATCGCAAGCAAGCAATAAAAGAAAAACATAATGTAAGCAGAAGTAAATTGGTTGAAAAGTCTCCGAGGAAGTAACGGCGTTGCGCTAACGTATACGAGGAGTCGTTTTGTCGTACAGTCACCGAAACAAATTCGCCTCGTTCTCTTTATTCGATTCTCGGTTTTATAGGTTTCGGACGACGAGGCGAGTTCACTCGGTGTCCATGCGAATTCCGTTTCCGCGTCTCCACTGCGCTGATGCACCTCCACCTTGGTATCAGTGGACAAGTACGCGGTGTTCGTGTCGCTCCCGCGTCCACACTTCGTTCCGAGTCCAGGGGTGGAAAAGGGCTGGTCCAATCAAGCCGTTACTACTTCGCTGTGGTTCCGTTCACCCCCCTCCTCTCTGAAGTGTTTTACGACACGCGCCCGCCAGTCATCGAAGCCATTAAAACCACCCTTCCAAACCATAAAAAATGCCCGAACTTCCGGAATTTTTTTTACATGAAATTAATACTTTTGGAAATGGATTTCAACGTATTTCATTTTACCACTAATGGAAAGGATATTAAAAATTTTTTGGGTTAAAAAAAATCGAAAATGGCGAGTCTGTGTCGCGTCAAATGAAATCGTGCAATAAAGAACACGTTGGTCTTCATTAAGTGCTCGTGGCAGCTGGACAGTTCGTCCGAATCGAAAATGCGTTGATGGTGATTAAACTAAACCAAATTTAGGATCTTTGGCACTTTTTGTTTTTTTTTTTACTTTTGGAAAAAAAAATGGTAGCCGTTTGAAAAAAAAACGTAATTGTTTTTCACGTTTGTTTTAGCTTGAAAGGTAAAAATATTTGTAAATCAGTTTTTGACAAAAATCGCTTCCTGATGGCTTTGCAAATTGAATTTTCTTTGGACGGCGCTGTATTTCGCGCAATTCGGTTCATCCATTGAAACCGTGGAGCGTCCAACGCGCCGCGAAATTACATTTCCGGAAAAACGAATTTGAAGTTTGACCGACCGATTTTCCCAGCGGGAAAGCGGTCCCGTTCAACGGGCTGTAAATTCTAAAATACTTAAAAAATCAAAATATCCTTTCGCCCAACTATTCTGGATAAAAAAAAATGCAAATTATGTGATAAAACAAAGAAATCGAATTTTTCATCGTGACGAACGATAATTCGAGCTCGAAGATATCACTCTCGCGGGAAAACTGTAGCGCTCGGAAAGACAAAGCGAGGGAGAAATCATTTTGAGGAAGAAGCAAAAAAGATCGTTTTATCGAAGAGCTGGGGAAAAAAGTTTCCTCGTAAGGGGTGACAGGTTGATAAGTTTTTTTTTTTTGTCTCTTTTTTTCTTTTCTTCTTCCCTCGGGAGAAGAGAAAACAAACCCCCGATTCTTCGGGAAAAAGAAAGGGAGTTTGCGTGCATCCCGAAGAACGCGAAAACTCGTGGTCAAGCTTCGAAAGTTTTTAGGTAAAGTTGTTTGGGTTTGGGACGTCAGATGCGAAGACTAGGGTCTGTCGAAGAGCTTTTTTATCAGAAAACAGCTTGCTCGACGTATTTTTAGATGCAGACAAAAGGGGCAGCAGACGGTGGCTAAAAAAAGGAAGCTTTCGAGGTTAAGTCGTTTGGTATACGTGCGAGCAGGTCACAGGGAGGCTGGATGAGATTGAGTGGAGGGTACGTTTGTTAATTCCGGGCTAATGGAATTTCCCGTTTATCCTAGTCGGGGCCTCCCTTTTACCTTCTCTGCGAGGTTGGGAAAGCGTTTCCTGAAGCGAAACTTCACCACCGACTCACCCTCCTCGACCATCAATGCGATTCAACGATACAGACGAGCGCTTTAATTCGAATTTCCATCGAGAATTAACAAATGAGCGTTCCAATTAATTGAGGATTATTCGTACAGCCTGGACGAAGATATGGATTGGATTGCATATATCTCGTTTGTTAGGGTTTCTCTATATTTGGTATTGTACTCGCCCTTCGGCCAAATCCATTTGGATAGACTGGATTTTACCTGCGACCGCTTCAACTGCACTCACGAAAACTCCGATTCCGGTTGGATCGACCCCAACGACCGAACAATTCGATCATCGTGGAAAATCCATTTTCCACGAATTAACCCCGCGATTGACGAGAAGATATTTTAATAGGTCTTTCTCTTATGGAAAAAAGTATGATAAGATGCGATTTATAGCTGGAGTCCGAAACCCGAGGAGAAACGATCTTTTCGTAACACTTATCATGAACCGACGATCCTATTCTGGAGAGACCATTGATAAATTATTTTTTGTCGATTACAATGTAATTAAGTATTAATGAAAATTCGTTCACAGGCTGGAAATCACTGGGTCGTGTATTTCGGGAACACTCGACTAAGCCAATGATGTCAAAGACCTGAAGAAACGAGGAGAAGCTAAAAGTGTCATGGATTCGACGATTATACTCGTACTTCTTTATTCCCAGTATTTTATGCGTCCGACTGGTGAGTTTCCATATTTTTCTTCAATTTTCTATTTCAGACGTAAAGCTGAATATATTTTTTTTGTCTAAAAATTTTTAAAATTCTTCCGTTGATTGATATAATTTTGACAAACGAGGTTTAGAAAGATTTCGTTAGAAATGATCGTTATTCAAAATTTTGGGAAAAATCGAAAAACCATCGAAGCTCAAAAAACCTTGCAGCATTTCGAAGAAAACAAAATAACGAAGAGAATAAGCTCGGAACTCAACTCGTAAATGCAAACCAAAAAAAATCATCGCCGTTTCCGTAAAAAAAAAACTGTTCCCTAGGAACAAAGGGAAAACGCCCTTTTTGAATATTTTTCTAGAATCCAATATCTATCTATTTTTCCCTAGATAAAAAATCGCCACTTTTTCACCCTCCAACTCTCCATTTCCAAAAAAGAAAAAACCGTAAAATTCGTCGACCACGTCGAATTTTCTCATTTCACGTGATAATCGGAAGTTCTCGATTTTTTCGTTGACTGAAAAACGATAGTGTCGTATCCGGTATTGATCGTAAATAGTTTGTTAATTCCGTGGAAAGTCAGGGTTGGTGAATTTATCGGGTCGTGAACTCGGGTCGAGATCAATCTTCGATTGAGATTCGGATAGGTAGATGAAGACTGAAAGTCAGTGAAAGAGACATAGAGAGAGAGAGAGAGAAATATAGACCCGAATAGACGGATAAATAGAAAGAGAAAGAGACAGAGAGAGGAAGAGAGCAGAGTCGGCTGATCGACCGACTTAATTTCCGGAGTTGCTAGCCCAAGCCTGGAGATCCAATCAGTCGAAAGGGATCGATTCCCTTAATCAAGGTCATCAAGGATTTACGATCCTGATCCGAATATCGTGATCCTTTCAGTCTGAATCACATTTCGCCTACGTCCTCTACGAATTTCCCACTCACAGACGCACATTTGAGAACAGGTGGTGTACCTTCAATTTCCCGCCCACTCCAACCTCTTTCCATCCATTGGGCCGTCGCCTTCATTAGTACCGTATCACACGTACGATTTCGCCACATTCTCTCGACGAGATGTTCACGGAGTTAGTCCTCCGTATCTCCCTCAGGAGCATGTATCACCAGCTGGTGATCGGATAAGCCCCGGATATACCAGGGAATATCCACATCGCGAGTCATCGCTATTAAAGCTTAGCCGATAATGTAGGAGCCTCAATCGCGTGGCAGGTTGAGTTCGGAGGTTGGATGTGGTTGGAAGGAAGTAGCTAGGTATCCGTAGCAAACCGGAAACACGGTGACATCGTGAAGAAGAGGTTAGAACAGCGAAACTCAAGAAACCGCAAAATCGTTGCTGTACGATAATCGTGCTTCTTCCTCTTGTACAGATCCAAATCCGTTGAACGAAGAAAACGTATACGTCGATCATAGAGTGGAAAAGAGATCACCGAACTTTCTCAATTAGAGACTCCAGGCTTCTATCGACCGGTAGACCTCATTCGTATTCACGATGAGAGAGAAGGCTTTCCCTATTGTAGCCGAAAAGGGGTATGAGAAGAATGAGAGTGGCTAGAAAGCTCCCACCGATAACTCTTCCGGACAGCACTGACCTCTGCCACCTAGCAAACCCTGGACAGGGTTGGTGCTCACTCGGACTATAATATACCTTCAACACTGGATCTCACTCTTTCACTAACTCTCTCTCTCTCTCTCTCTGTCTCTTTCCTTCCATCTCTCTTCCTCTTTGCAGGACCCTAATACTTTATTCCTTCTGCTTTTAATCAGCTTTCGGTATTCCGATTACTTCGCTAAAATCCGCCCCTCAAATTGCGCTTACTTTGCCCCCTGGACGGAATATTTTTCGTCCTTTGAAGAGTCAAGTCCTCGAACGCAAGCGACTACGAGCTTTGATGCAAAAATTTCGATCAGCCTTATCAGCATATCTACCGGATTCACTTGGACACCATCAAATGAACTTTTCATCCACACCTGTATTAGCTTCGGAATATTGACTCTTTATACGTTTCAAAGATTCTGACAATGTTTGGTCCCTCGTCTTTGAGGCTTGTCGAAAAGCCTACTGGCTCAAGCTACATTTCGGATCTGTCATATTGACTGGGTGGAGTTGTTAACACGAAAGGTTGAAAAGAATTTAAATTCAATGTAAGTTTGAAATTAAAATTGATTCGATTGGTTCTTTTCGATGTAGTTCTATCCCCCGAGCACGAATATATCATTCATTTCCCCCAAAACCCAAAATTTCCATGAAAAAATCGTAAAAAACTTCTAAAAACCCGATTTGCTTTGTGCCATGCTTTCGACAAAAATTCAATGATATTCGTAATAAGCTGAAAATTTCCGATCAGATAAACCCTCAAAGCTATTTCAGAATCGAAAAAAACACGTTCGACCCTCTTACCTAGACGTATCGAAGCCTTCTTTGTCCAAAAGCGAATTCACTACCTAACTCCTTGAAATTTGCATATACCTATATTACATACGATAAATATAAAATATATACATATTATAACTGATAAATAACGACAGATGCCAAAAATAAGAAGATCGAACCGAATCATAAATAAAAAGTTAAAAAAAAACGAAATCAGTTCTGAAACATGACCAAGTTGGACACAAAAAATTCGACCGAACACGACTGTTTGGGTTTAGCAGTCATCTGATCACTGCTGTATTTTTAAGGCTCTCCTGATCCGAGAGTTTCCAATTTCACGAGTGGAGGGAAAAGAGGAGAAACGTATCAACAACTAGATAGACATCTGATGAGGAGGGTCGCGTTCGAACCCGTGTATAAGACCACTAATGGGTTCTTTCTACCTGTCGCCACCAACATTTCATTCCCCGGATCAGACCCTAGTCGGATACTACTCTGGACGACTGAAAACGAAAAAAACAAAAAAAACAAAAAAAAAAAGAATAAAAACAAAGAAAAAGGAAAATCGAAGCGACGCTACTTGGACGACTCCATCCAGCTGGAACTTCGGGCAATCTCCCGGGTGTCCGGATTCTGCGACATCGTTCGCGGGGGCTTGCCCACGGGAGAACGCGGACCAAATTGAGTTATGCCGTCCAACGAGATACGCGATACGCGCCGCATTCGAACCTGGGACAGCTCTCGAAATTGGCGTTCCCCGTCCAAGTCAGTTGGGACGCGAGTAGACAGACGGACAGCGGGATGAGATAGATCCTGGTGTGGAGAAGGGGCTAGTTTTGGAGTTGGGGTTTTGGTTCAACGTTACCAACCCCCCAACCCCTAAAACCCTCAAACTCACCCCCCTCGTGCTTCTACAATCCCTCTAGGGGGTCCAACGACGTCGATCGTTGCTAGCACCCATCCCGACCAGCGCACCTATCTCACCTGTTTTTTTGTCTCCCGAAGCCCGTGTCGTTACTCACTCCCGAGATAACGCAGATGCCAACCGAAAGAAGAAAAAGGTATCAAAAGGCTGGTAGGCATCCGGCCGGACAAAAAAAAACTCATGAATTTTCGGAAAACCGAAATTGCCTCGTTGCCGAAACGTCTATGGCCCAATAGACGTTGTAGTAATCTCTTTTCGCTGGCAAACTCGTCGAACGACGTCACATTGGGTAGCTCATCCAACGGTAGAGTAAGCAACTGATACGACACTGGGTATCACTGCTCAACCCAATAACTCGATTAATATAGCCCACAACCTCCATCAACTTGAAGGACGAACTGGGATCCATTGATGAATACAGGCGTCATCGATATCCTCTCCTAATATTAGACATTCATTCAGACTGCTTTTGTTACCCCTCCGATCTACGTTTTTATCAAAGTCCAAAATCTTCATGTTTATTTATTATTAGAATTGTGATTTATTAATAAACTAAAATTACGAAAAAAGTAGATCGTGTTTGAGTAAACGGCATTTTTCCAGTTTTTCCCTATCTCAGCGTGTTTCAACTGGGAGTCCATAACTCGAGAATTCTACGTCATAGTGTAGTATGCATCAATTAATTTATTTATTTGTAATATTAAGCATGATCCGTTTGAATTATTGCTCTATTGGACACTCATGACCCCTAGGGTCCCTAGGGTTTTCGAAATATAGAAAGTGGTCGTGACTACAAAAAGGTTGAAAGAGCTTGCCTTATATGGAGATTGGACGAGTAATTTACACTGAAAACTCGGGTTATTCCGTTCTTTCGGATGTTATTATCATTATTATAGAAAGCTTCGGCGTCCTGAAGATCCCCGGGTAACATCGCTCCGAACGCTTTTCCGTCCTGAATATCTTTGAATAATGAATATCTTCGACGCAAATTTCTGCTTTTTCTTTCTCGTTTTCATCTTTCTTTCCATTCGGTGGGGTCGTAGTCAGGGATTTCGAAACTAAATCGGGAGACAGCTCTTCGAAGCTGCGAATCCGTTTCTTCATTCGATTCTCCAGGACCAATGGATATTCCATTTTTTTTTTTCTTCACCATCGCGAAACCCCATTCACGGTTTAGTCGAGAAAGCAGCCTTTGGCCAATCCTTTTCATCGTTGAATCTCCGATATAGTATATTCGATTCTGCAAAGTGGCGCTTAGACTATGGAGGTGTATAGAGCAGTTCCAAGATTTGTTTGCTTCGGAGATTTCATGGGTTATCGGCTCGAAAAGACCATCTTTTTTTTTTGCTTTCCCCGTCACTCTTTTTTTCTCCGTATCTTTCGCAATTATGAATTCTTCGTGGAGCGAAATTCGAGTGTTTCAATAAACCGCCTCGTTCAAACGAAAGACCTCGCGAACGGTTGCACGTACCGCTATTTGTGAAACTCGTCAAAGACGAATCTCAAAGACGCGTACTACCAATTTCGGCAAGCTGTTTTCTCGTTTTATTCCAGCCCTTTCTCAAACACCCTTTGACTTTCCGGTCCTTCCGGTCTCATTAACGCTCTAATTGAGTTTTGGTGAAAACCTGATTTTTTTTACGAAATTTATTTTCGAACTTAATAAATAGTATCAGAATTAAATAGCACTAATTATTGTGTTATTCGAATTGGGTATCATGAATTTAAAGAAATAGAGATGGAATAAGTGATCGAAATAAAATAGATAGAATTATCAATTATTAATTAAAATTATCAATGAATATATCAATTAATTTATCTTAATTATATATATTTTATATATATATAGAGATCATTTGAAATGTTAATTGTGCAAATTCATTAACAATCGCAAACTGCTGAATTGATTAGCAAAAAATTCTGAAATGATTCAGTCATTATAATTCCGTCAAAAACTATCCTCCTTCAATTTTCCAGAATTCGTGCGTTTTTTGAAAAATCCATTATTTATTCTATCAAAATAACCCGTTTTCAGCCACTTTACAACAAACCAATTTTTTTCAATTTCTATTTCAAGAATAAACTAAGTAAAATTCTTACTTAGTTTATTTTTATTCCCAAAAAAAAAAGGTTCCCCGAATTTTACGTATTTTTTTGTACGTGTGAATTTTAATTCGAAGCTCATCAGTCGACTGTTTTCATATGCTGAAGGACACGGGAAGCAAATAGTCGAGGTTCGGAAAAGGTGAAGCTGCAGAAGGGAAAATCTCGAATCGGTAGCCCAGTGGATGCTGCGGAGTCTCCAGGGGGTGGGTTCCACCCCCTGCTTCGATTTCTCTCGTAGCTCTGTGACTATATATTACGCTGCATAGTTTGTCTCGAGTTATAATATCTCTCTCTCTCTCTCTTCCTCCTTCCCCGTTTGACTGTCTTGCGTACACCCCCAATGGTTGCATAGTTAAGTGAATAACTCCTGTAATTACCGGTGACCCAGTTTCACGGCAGCTCGGAACTCTTGTCTCGTTGGGCTCCTGAACGAAAGAGAGAGAGAGGTAAAAAGATGGAAGGGGAAGAAGGCAATAATTTCAAGATGTTTTGACTTCTCCAATATTTTAGCTGTACTGTTTCCAAATTGCTTTTTTGAGTTCTGTTCTAACCCAAACAAACCTGCTTTAGCTACGATTAGTATCATCACCGTGAACTAAACAAAAGATCGACTGGGGTAGCACTGGGGTACAGGTCCAATGATTCAAAATATTACTTTATGATTTTAAAAATATCGCCAAAATTGTTGAAACTTTGAGCAACGATAGTTTTCGATAGAATGATTATACATGAATTATTTTTGATTTTTCTACTAAATAATTCAGTAGTTATAAACAAATGAACGTGAGACAGCCGCTTATGAGAAAAAAGCTTTTGCAGACGTTGATAACGAAATAAAAAAAGGAAAGATTTAAAAAGAGTCGGATCATTGGCTAAAAGATTGTTGACATTTTCTCCGCCTCGTTCTCGTCAGCATCGACAAAACTTCGGTCTCAATGGTTTTCGTCGTTTCGGGTGTTTCGGGTTCGCCGACAGTAACATAAAAGTCAACTGGATCGAGAACAAACGGTTGAACGAAAGGAGACGGTAAAAGTTTGGGGGAGCAATAAAGACGAGGTTCGACAACTAGGCGGTGGTCAACGATTGTTAGTCGTCGAGAAGGGAGTTTTGGAGCGATGGGTTATGGGCACTTGGAGCGACGGGGTGTCCCACGTGGTTTGCACGACGAGAAGTCTCCTTTCTGGGAGAAAAATAAGACGAGAGTTTCATCTGTATCCGAGGTATCGAAGAGACAAATAAATCCCAGGTGAAAAAGTTCAAAAGAGTGGAGAACGTTAAAGTTTAGCGATACTTGTTAAAACGAAAGAGAAAGATGGTGGAGTTATACGTCTTTCGCGAGTTCCGCCATTGTTGAAACTCCTTCTATTCCTAACTTCGAAAACTCCTTATTCGCTATCCAGTTCTAGTTCTCTAAAAAATCCATTTCGGGTGGTATCGCAATAATCGTTTTTTTTATTTGCGATATCATTTTCGTGAAGCAAAAGGAGTTCACGAAAAAATTCGCAACGATTTTCGTCCACCGGAAACCACCCTTCTGGGGGATGACAGGTCAAATTTTGAAAAAATCTTTTAAGAACTATTCTTAAAAACTATCACGAACTATGTAACTCGACTGCATGCCAAGAAAACTCCCATTTAATCTTGCTCTGCTAGGAAATGATCTGCTCGGGAAGTTAGCAGATAATTTTTTCAATCACGTTTTTTTTTGGCTAAATCGACAGAACTATTCTTAAAAACTATCAGGAACTATGTAACTCGACTGCATGCCAAGAAAACAATCGGTACGAAATTTGTTGTGTGCATTCAGGACGATGGCACCGAGGGTCCCTCTGTCGCCATTTTCGATGAAAACGTTCCATTTTTTAGAAATAACGGTTTGAAGCGCTTCGACTATCTCTCTCGCGCTCGTGTGTCACGTGGCAATATCGTCATGTACTTAAGAGACACATCTGACGCAACCTTGATTCAACCCTTTGCTTATTTCCGTTTTCAATGGGTTGTTGTTTTATCGCAATGCGTTTCGAGCGCGCCCCTCCCCTTCCTTCATTTACCCTCTTCTACTGTTATTTCGATTAAAGAGACACAATGAGGGAGCGAAAGACGCCTTTTGCCAGAACGAGATAAGAAACTTTTTGCGGGGAGGTGCAACTTTTCTGCGTTCCTCTTCCCGAAAGAGCCAATTTTGCGTGCTTATTATCAAGAAAGCCTCGTCCACTTTGCGTCCTCTTTTTCAACCCTAAGAGGGAAACGGAGAAGGAAAGAGAAAGAGAGAGAGAGAGAGAAATAGCGATAACACTTGCCTTCCTCCAACTGACAAATCTCTCTTTCTCTCTCTCCCTCTTTTGAAACCAAGTCGTTCTTGGCTGCGAATCTCGACTACGAAAACCCCGATCCAATCTTCCCAGATTCCAATTGGCTGTCTCGATGGCCCGTGAAAAAGAAGCGGAGACTACTCACCGGCCGGCAAACACAATAAGATAGGAGCCAAGTGGATTTTCACTCACTCTGTTCACCCACCCTCTTCTCCTCCTTCTCTCTCTCTCTCTCTCTCTTTCTCGTTCCATCATGCCTTGGTTTCCCCATCAAAGAGGGTATTGCCTAACTCCCCTGTATCTTCATATTTATTCCCTCGTCTTCGCGAAAATGCCTCGTGTCGAGGCCATCACCATTGGCCAAGCCAACAGCCAGAAAAAAATCTCTTACACCCAGAAAAAAATCAGTACTAAATAATTAGATTAAAATAACCAATAAACTTTGTACCTATGTTTCTCAAGTATGGATTAAAAAAATAGTATCAAACTTGATCTACGTTTAACGGGATGATTACGTAACTGGGGTAAATAAAGAGCTTACTCCGTACGTAATTCAACGAGACGTAAGAAAGTATGTTGTTTATGTAATTTAAATACTATTATTATTATTATTATTATTGTTATTATTATTATAGTTCACATTGCTTTCACAATTCTCGGCTTTTAGCTGGTTCCTATGAGTATTCCACGGACAATTATTATTATTATTATTGTTGTTGTTGTTGTTGTTGTTGTTGTTGTTGTTGTATATTTGATGATAAAAATGATCATTTGAATAAAATAACGAAATATTTATTGGCCTATGAGAAAACCGATTTCTTGGTGATCCATCCAAACGTCTCAGAGAGGAATACCGGCTGCGCCAATACCCATCAGCTGGCGCGATAGTAGCCATTTATTTCGATTTATTCAGTTGCAAGAACGACGTTGAAACACGACGGGTTTTTTCATCATCAGTCAGAGTCCCTCAAACTGACTGGTTGGACGAGAAGGTTCGTTTGTAAAGAGATTCTTTCGGATGTTTCAGATGCGCTGATAAACTCGACAACGAGGAAGGGCACGTTGGGTAGGGATGGGGCGATGGATCAGCAGAGGATAAAAGAGGTGCTCGCCCAGATCAACGGTACGGCTATCCTACCGTGCAAGATAACCGACCTCGGAACCGGCATAGTGAGTGTACACGTACCATGAATCGTACCATTCCGAAGGAGCGTAAAAAAAACACAAAGAAAAAAAATGGGCTCTCACGAGTACGGGATATCTGGAGTGTTTTAGCGTTGCACGCAGACGCGAGTCGTAAAGGGTACTCGACGAGTTCACGGAAAACGGATACCTTTTTTACGTTCCGCCAAACCATCTCCCCGGGGTCTCGCAAAGCCCTCCGGTTTTCGATCACGTTGTAGGAAGAGGGGAGGGGGGCGAGAGAGAAAAAGATCAGCGAAGATCCGAAGGATTTTCGGTATGATTCGCCTCTGGACGGAGAAACGAAAATCTCCCGACGCTTCAACACTGATGGAGGCTGAAGAAACGGGGACTGCCAAGTTCAGCCGTTACGAGAAACACACACAGACACACAGACACACATGAGTGACGTACGAAACTGAGCGTTAACAAGCCCAACACAAAATAGTCACTAGGATCTAGGGTACTGCAAAATGGAATTTACTCTAGACTCTGATAATCTTGGGACGAGTGCACTAACGTGGAACGGCAAGTTTGTCCAAATACACATTGCGAATTATGTCGGGTGCCTTCGAAATACCCACGGCTAGACGTATGCCCCTTGGTGTAGATCGGTGCTTGATCCTTTTCCCCCTGGCAAATAGACGGACCGTCTATCAAAGTGAGAGGCAGTTGAAGGCTCCTACTTGGCGCTGGGGTAACGACTCGTTGACTCAGCGAGGAAAGAGGCCATCTTCGCTTTAGAGAGGGACGACTATGCCCTGGGTGAAAAGTGGGCGGAATCGTACTCGTACGCGTAAAGGATGCACGGTTTACCAGCTAGGCACGTATACGCTGCATAACTTCCAGGAGTTATGATAACGATAATAATGGAAGCTCCCTCTGGGTCGTGCGTGTGCAAAGACGTCTTCTACAGCCTATAACCCAGGTCGGGCCAACCCCTATTCCTATCTCTGTCTCTTCATTTGGAGCCTAGACTAGGTGCACGTCCATCCCTGCACTCTCCCCTGAGAACTCTTGGTACACAAGCCACCCAACAATAACATCATCAATAACGGTTACGCCGGTTTATCGGAGACGTGAATATTACGTAACGACCTCGTAACACTTCCCCCAGCAACGGACAGGCTCTATCAGACGAGGCGTAGCGCGGATGTCCCGCGCAGACGGTCCATTCCTGAAATGGATTACCGCCGGGCTTCATCATGCCCACCCCGATCACCGAGCTATTCCCTGAATTCTCACGAATTACCACAAATATCCAAAATCCGGGCGGTAATCTAAACGGGAATTGCCTACGTTGTAGACGCCTCCGGACCTGTTCTCATCTCATTCGTCTGAATGGGTGAATCCGTGAAACGGACCGGAAACAGCACTGACTCGTTTTTACGTGTTACGTTCTTCTGTTCTCTGCTGAAAACTACCCAGGATTACATTCGGTAGAACCCAATAGGATTTTTTTAACATTTTTATCATGACTAATTTCCACTGAATATTCCTTATAGGAAATATCATTTCTGCCTAAGCACCTACGCGTGGCCATAGACAAACATAACTTAGGGGGTATGGTCTCCATCAGGTATCGTTCAGAACCCTCAAATAGCCCTCAGTAGCCAAATGTGACCAGTTCCTAAGTCCCATGTCAGATTGCGTCATTGGGGTCCTAATAAATTTCGGAAAATTCTTTATGGGCCCCCAAAAGTCATTCAATTTCCACCTTGGTATCTACGATGACTACTAGACTTGGATTCGCAGGGTAATCATAATCTAGGTCTAGAGGGACGTTATCACTAAGTAACACCGAAATATCAAAAATCAGTAAGCTAGGTGCCGTAAAATTTTCCATTCGATGGGTAAAAAGGCAAATTAGGATTTCCCTTCAGACACGACCGAGCCAAAAAGGCTGGTGCTGAGGTAACGCGGCACTAGGAAGGGGTTCGCCCGTGCTGACAGTCATCCTCACGCTCGCATGCACTCTCGACCCTGGGACAAAGCGAGTGTGCTAATTTTGCGCCCGGCCACCCCTCCGCGAGCCGCGCCATCCCGGGTACGACATTCTGCAGCAGCCTGCGCTACCACGAGACATACGGGAGTCTCGTCGGACGTCCATTCCTTGCGCAACGATCCCTCCATCCAGCACTAGCACATCGACACTTGGTTTTGTATTGGGTTCATACACGTGCCGCTACCGTGTTGGCGTTACGGACCAAAAGCAGTTTGGGCTGGAGGTTTAGCCAGTCAGGTGGCCAACGTACTTGGGCTGCTATCAAGGCGCGGACCACGTTCTCTTTGTTTCCTTTCGGTGGGCGTTCGCACCTGGTTTTGATGGGAAACACAGCACGACGTAACTCAAAGCGCCAATGTCAAATCGTATTTTTGACCACGTCCTCAACGTTAACACGCATTCACTACCAACACGAACAATCGCACCGATCCATTGTTCCTTGGTATTGGCTCTTCGGTTTTCTTTTCCCAGGCGAAAATTGCGGTTGATGAATCAGGCGAAACGAAGCACAGGTTCAATAGGTAAGAGGCGATTCACGATCACTTTTATGCTTGTGTCACTACGTCAGCGGTCGTTACCGTCATTGATGGCTTCGGCGAATCGAACGCAGCAAAAGTTAGTGCAGCCGATAGTGCTCTTCGATCTCGTACGGTTGGTCCCAAGATCATCACGCTCTTCAAATGCTACCAACTTTTTTAATCCTTTTAGCCTTCGGGGCTGGGTTTCCGAGCTTGCTGACCAAATGCCACTCTCGATCCTCCAAAGTTCTTCCTTTTCTATCCTATCCCAATGATCCTCCTTCAGACGCCTGTGTACCATTCTCTTTTTCGCTTTTTCTCTCACCTATACCTCTTATTTGCGTTGCTCGAAATTGTACCTCGAAAAAGGCGCTTTTCTCTTCCCCCGACAGCCAACGGCGAATAAAATCCCGTCCGGGAGCACTTCGCGCAGAGCCAATAGACGATCGAGGACGTTCAGGCAGAAGCGTGAAATCGATCGGGCCTGGTGAATTTCTCTCATGCGGAGAAGCGAGAGTGTTATATAGGCGGATCGGGCAAGAAAATTCAATGGCTCGCAACGTCGGATATATCGCTACCGCGACCGCTCTGTAACGTTGGAGACGCGGAATTCTAGCTTCTCCACTCCGATCACTACCGAACCCTTCTTCCCGATGCACCAGAGATCCAAAGGTAGACGAGGGTACTCCCGTTTGCTCGCTTTCTCGCCCGATTTTTATTGGAATCCGCGAGGAGGCATTTCGCGCCGGAGCGTGTGTCGGTTTCTTTGTATCGCACAAAGAGAAAGCTCCCGGCTGTGGCGAACCGGAGAACGAGATCGAATCCTTTCTCTCCTTCTCCTCCAGCTTATTTTCATTTTTTTTTTTCGTTTTTTTTTTCATTTCTTCCGTTTACTTTTTCCTTCACCCATGACTCCACGCGTTCCTCTCTAAAACGCCTTTTATCGCCATCCAAAAATCAACACTTTCCCTTTAGAACGAATTGTCAAACGCGTATATTTTTTTTAGCTTCTTTTTTTTATTTATTTTTTTCATCGTGATTTCACGATCTTCGACGTGCACGATTTCCCGAAAAATTGATTTTTTTATATGCCTGATAAGTCCACCACTTTTATCAAAACCGTCGTTTCCTCAATTTCGAGGATATCGTCACTCCGGAATGTCCAGACTTCTCCAGTATTAGATCCAGATTTTGGACGATCGAGAAATGAAAAATTGAGAGGGATTTTTGTTGCCCGTGTGATTGGAGCTGGTCACACACGTGTGCACTGGGACAAGGCATTTCTCCGAGATGAATCGTGGAAGGGAAAATAAGAGAGAATTGGAAGGTGTCCTCTCGAACGAAACTGCGTCGTCTGACTTTAGTTTTTTTTTTCTTTTGTATTCGTCACGATATTGAGGATTTATCGGGTGCCCAAGGTACTTTTTACGCATGAGCTTTTCTCCCGTCAGGATTCTCGAGAAATTCAACTTGTTCGGTACTCGACATCGAATTATTCGTTTTCGGGTCTAAAAGGAGATTATTTTCGCGAGGTCTCTTCTTGGTGGAACGTGAAAAGAGGATCGAAGGAATTTCGGTGATAGATAGATAAATATATGTATTATGCCTTAGCAAGCTATGAGGGAAAATATAAACAATAATAATACAAAATAAAATAATTCGTTTTATTTCAATTCCAATTTTCAAAATTGGATTGGATTGAAGAATTTCAAAATATGGAAAATAAGCAAGCTATCGTAACAAAGAATTACGAAATAGTACAATAACTCCTGTAACATACCTAATCGTTGACTATAATCTTCGTGATCGGAAAGTGGACGGATCGTTTTTTTATTGGACTGTGTTTGTGTCGAAAGGTGACGTGGGTTAGAAAGAGGGACAGACTATTGCTGACGGTTGGTCGGGAAACCCACACGATGGACAAGCGTTTTATGGTCGCGCCTTCACCAACGGATTGGACCCTAAACATAAAGAACGTTAAGCCCGAAGATGCCGGTCTCTACGAGTGTCAGGTTAGCTGTTCCTCGTTCTTTTCGCCATCAACTCGCTGATCTCGAGCAAACCCAAATTGAACGAATCTCTAATTTGTCTTTTCGCTTGCCGAACTTTTCGGTTTGGGTTTAACCCGAAGATACCGACCGAGCCAATTTTGCACCGTTACGTCAACCTGAACATCACCGAGGCTTTCACCATCATACCAGGTGGACCCGATCTCCTCGTCAAAAAAGGATCCAGCCTCAGACTCGAGTGCCAATTGATCGCCGCAACTGAAACTCCCTCTTTCGTTTTCTGGTATCGCGAGGAACGCATGATCAATTACGACGCCGAACCCGGACTCAAAGTTCAATCCACCAAAAACGGATCGATCCTCATCGTCGAAAAAACAGAAATGTGCCACGCCGGTAATTACACGTGTCTACCGAGCAACGCCAAATCGGCCTACGTCGTCATTCGAGTCATTGAGGGTAAATCGCCATTTTTATTCTTTATAATCTATCCATCGAATTTCAAAAAACTCGATTTTCGAAAACTCCTCAACAGTAGCTTTTTTACTCTATCGATCGAAGTGAAAAACGAGATTCTCCAAAATTCTCCAAAGGAAATCCCCTAGGAAATCCCTAGACTAAAAACAGCTTTTTTTTAAACCCAAACAAACCCAAACCCAGCGTATATCCTCTAGACTATGAATAGCTTTATTAATTCTATCGATCGAAGTACAAAACACGATTTTCGAAAATTCCCTAAACCAAATTCCCTCACAAATCCCTAGACTAAAAACAGCTTTTTTTTATAAACCCAAACAAACCCAAACCCAGAGTAAATCCCCTAGACTATAAATAGCTTTTTTAATTTTACTGATCGAAGTAAAAAACACTACTTTCGGAAATTCCCCAAATCAAATTTCCTGAAAAATTCCTAGACTAAAAACAGCTTTTGAAAATCAATCGATCGAAATAACGAAACTTCTAGAGGAGATAGAAAGAACCAAATCACGTTCTCGTGTATCACTAGAAAATCCCTAGACCCAAAAATGATCGAAGAATACAAAAAAAATCGTGTAATTTGTTGTGTTTCCGTTTCGTTTGCGCAGAGGAGGAAAAGCCCGCGGCGATGCACGGTGGCGATCGTCCGAGCTCATCGCCAAGTCTGACGACTAACTTTCTGCTGCTTCTCGTGGTTCTTTTTGCGCGGAGCTCGAAGGCGCCCTCGTAGCGACCACCGACGAATCACCGATCAACCGGAAACGTTTTATTTTCTTCGCTAATTGAAAGCCGTAACTCCGAGGACGAGAAATCTCCTAATTAAGGGGGAGCTGCGAACTGATCACGTGAGGTTCGAACTGAGTCACGTGACTTTGCGCTCGCGCGGGAAAAAAGTGAAGAAAACACAAAAAGCAACGAGAAAAAGTGCGAAAATAATAAACTAGAATCGTCGAAGAAACTCTGCTCAAAAATCAAGACGAAGTTCGCGAAATGTCCTTTCGAACTTTTTTCACCCGCCGTTTTTTTTCCCCCATTTTTCCCTTTTTTTCCTCGACGATAAATTCTCGAGAAAATGGAGAAAAAACGGGCGGAAAAATACGAAGAATAATGAAGTACGGTGTGTCCGATTTCCAGCATAATTCTCGCGGCGGATCGACGGAAAAAAAAATGGAAACAAAAGCGTTCGGAATTTGTTCTTTTTTTTTTCTCCTCTCAACGCGAGAACCGCGGAATTTCTTCATTAGTTTCAATTTACCAAGGGACGGAAGTGAAAGGGCCGTAATATTGTTCGCAGTGAAAAATGCACAATTTATGCCTCGAGTTAAACAACTGCGTTGCGAAGAGAGCATCCAAGTGCGAAACCTTTTTCGAAACGAAAAGCAATTATATCCAAGCTTTTTATTAAGGGGTTGCGTTACAACGAGGGGACAAAAGTCGGGTTCGTTGAAAAATATTAATTTTCAAAAATTAATTGAGATGATTAACAAATTATTTGTGTCTTTATTATACCAAATTTTATTTGGAATTGTAATTAAAAAATTTCGTTTTATTGCATTCAATTAATTGAAATTCGATTAAATTCATTAAAATTTCATTAATTCAGTTGAAATTGCTCTAGTGTTATTAAAACTGTATCAATTTCATTAAATTGTATTTAAATCTCATTAATCTATTTGTTTATATTTTAAATATATTTATTACAACAAATTCATTCAAATTGCATAAATAATCATTCTAAAAAGTTGATTTCCATTTGAATTCCGAAAAATTCCATCTGAATTTTCGAAATTCGATTTATCGAGAATAAAATGACATTTAGTTTCATTTAATTATATTGATAGCATTAAAATTCCATTAATTGAAATTGCATTAATAAAAATATAAAAAATTGATTCGCTTTTTGAAATTCCAAGATTCCATCTGAACTTTTAAATCCGATTTTTCGAGAAGAAAATGACCCTCGAATTGTTAATAACCAACGATAACAAAAATGTTAAAAAGGAAAACACGTTTAAAGTTTGGCAAGCGTTTCTATTCGTCTACTCGTAAATTTATCTCCGATCTACATTTTCATCCCCGTCAATACCAGCCGCCTCGAGCGAGGAACAATTTTTGTAAATATCCAGTTTTCCAACCCCTTAATTCGAGTCGGTCTCTAATTCCCTTGAATTCGGAACTATTGTCGTTCGCTTACCATCACTGCCACCACTGGAATCATTCCCTTCAATATTCCCGGCGTCAAGCGCGTCCCTAACCGTTCCCAAACAATTCGCAAATGTAATCTCGATGTGTCGAAAGCACGAAGCTTCGCCTCGTTCGATCGCAAACGCAAACCATCTTTTTTTTCAATTTCACAATTTTTCACAGCCGGATTATCGTTCGACGACGATAAAACCCGAAATTCCACGAACCTGTGCGCACGGTTGAAAGTAAACGAAAACAAACGCCAAAAAAAACAAAATGGCGGTTGTCGCGTTCGAACGAGGCACGAAGCTTGCTCGAAGCGATTCCCCTCGATGTTATTCGTTCCGTGTCATCGATGTACATACCAATCTTTTTGTGACCATTAAAAAAAAACAACAACAACAACAAAAAACCTCTCTCGTTTTTTCTACGAAAATGTTATCCGTTACTCACCGACTGATCGATCTCAGCTTCGATCGAAAACATCGACAACGAAACGAGCTCAACTGCCGGCATCTTCTCTCGTCGGATTCTCTTTCTGCGTGTCTTCGTTTTTTTTTTTCGTTCTCTCTCGACCCCCTCCCCCCCTCCCCCACTCCGCACAGCTTCTCTTTTCGTCCGTTCGATCTTCAGCGGCGTCGCGTTAACCGAGCTAATCCCACGGAGAATAAGGAGTGTCGCTCTCAATTTCTCTCCGTCTCTTTCACTCTCACTGTTCCCGTTGTGTTGTACGACGCGAATTTAACGAGAGACTACCAAGCCAAGCGGGCTTGTTTACACAAGTTGGCGATTCCGTGAAGAATCGAGGGGTGGGGGGGGGGGGGAGAGTTTCGCGGAAGGAAGGAGAAGGGAGGGGTTAAACTCGCGTGGGAGAGCTCAACTTGTCCGTTTTCTCGTATACACGCAGCAGCACCCTCTCTCGGCCACTTTTCGCAGATAGTAGACCGCAGAGTCGTGAGCCCTCGCACGAAATCTCGTATATCTCCGCTTCGCTGAGAAACATCGAGAAAAAGAAAATGCGCGGAGTGTTGCACGAGACGCGAGGGGGGGGGGGGGGGTAGTTGAAGACTGTTTGGCCACGAGTTCGCTCGTACAATAATCACATTACCAGGAAGTAACCCGAATGATTTGTTTTCATCTCTTCGTCTCGGTAGGGATTAAACTATCAATGACAGAATTCGAGGATGGTGAAAGGAATAAAAAGTAAGCACTCGTTCGCGCTCGATAATTCAGTTTGGCGTTCCCGATTTTTCACCGAAGGCTATCGCGTGTCTGAACGGACCAATAAAACAAACTAACGATTATCGTCTTCGGAAAAAAAAGTCGATGACGAACACTCTAGGGATTGAATTATTGAATGGGGAAATAGTTTTTATTCGTTGCACGGTTGTTTGGGAAAAAAATGGTCAGATGTGAATTTTGGTCGAAAAAAAGTGAAATTTAGGAATTGGGGAATGGTGTTGAGGAAAGATACTGGGAAAAATGATTTTATTGGTTAGGGATATTTTTCGGGAAGGGAGTATAGGGATTTTTTGTTTATTCGGATTTTGTACGGAATAGTTTACTTTTGATGAAAAAAAATTGACTTTTTATGGGGAATACCTTTTAGCGTTTTTAGGAAATGTTTGCAGGATATATGACCCTACATGGTTTCGTGAAACGGATTTTCGAGAATTTCATTGTTCGGAGTTTCACGTTCGCTTTTGCGTTTTCAATCACAAATTATTAACGTCGGTTTGAATAATAACACAAATTATAAAGGGGATACTCGATGAATATTTGTACGAGTTTTTATGAATAAATATTGGATATTACGACGAAAAGATAAAGTATTCAACGCGAGGCCAAACGAGTCCGAGCGGACGTCCCGCCCCCTACCTACGCTTCGTCCGAAACTTTCGACGAAACGAAACGCCAGGCTTTTCGTATCAATCCCCACAGCGACACACAAATCCAACAATCATCGATATTTCGTGCACGCAACTGACGAGGCTTCGAAACCAACCCCGGTTTCAAAGCTCGAAACGACTTTTCTCTCCGGACGCTAATTAGTCGCTAATTACACGCGGCAACGTCGAGTATCAATGCTTTTTTTTTTATTCGTCACGTGACGATGAGACAAACATGGCCGCTCACAATACGGATTTTTTCGTTCATAACAGCGGTGTCGAACGATACGAATAAAACTGCACAAAACAAATAAATATATATATATATATACCTTTTATTTAATTCCCGTTCGTCGTTTCCGCGAGTTAATGACTTTTTTCCGAATTAATTTCGACGTCGGTCGCATCCGCTTTTGCATTCGGTGAAAATTAATCGCGGCGTTTTTTGTTTCAATTTCCGCACATTTTTTTTCTATTTATTCATTTACGTTCGTCACTATGGGACGCGTCCGTTATTTTTCACGAACTTTCGTCGAAACGCGAGAAAGAAGTATTTTTAATTACACGAAGCGCGAACTGCGGAAACCAAGAGAATACAGTAAACAATGAAAACAGAGAGAACGAGAGTCGCGTTTTCGAGCACGGAAAAAAAAAGAACGCGAAGATCGAAGACGGGATAAATTTGCAGCGCTCGTGTACCCTCGAGTGCGCGAATGATCAACGGTCGATGTTTTCTGTTTTTTGGCGACTGGCACACCTGCACATGCGCAACTGTGCGACTACTCGACTCAGTTCCGAAAACGCGCTCGGAAGTCCGACAACAAAATTCAAAGAAAACGATTTTCCGGATCGAAAAAAAATTGTCGTTTTAAATAATAAAAAGTAAGAATTTGAAAACACCATTTTCAAATTTTTGAAAATTCCACTTTTTTTTAATATCGATCGTAGCTATCTTGATCGTATGTCGAAAATGGTCGTCCATTTGACCTTCGACGACCGCCCGACTCCGGGGCCGAAAAAAAAAGACACAAAAAAAAACGCCCGATCGTAAAAAATCGTAAAAAAATCGCAAAAATTCGGACAATCTTTTGAAACGATTCTCATTTTTTCGCACGCCCGTGTATATCGCAAAGGACATCGAGTACGCGTTATAATCCGTTCGAAGTTACGGAGTCGGCAACTTCGTGCATATAAATCACGCGTACGTTCCCTAGGCATGCGCGTGATACAAGTAACGAAGAGCGGGGGGGGGGGGAGAAAAAATTTCGAGCATGATCAGATCCATTTGCATTATGCATAAGCCACAGATTTTTCTCCTATCTGGGGAAGCACTCGGCTAATTAGTTCGGGACACGTTTCACGCTTTACGAGCCAAGTTTGTCGCTCCCGCTCGGTGTTAAACACGAATGAAGAATGTAAAGAGAGAGAGAGAGAAAACGCGCGGGAGCGTAAAAGTAAGCGGAATATACTCTCGGGACGAGAAATAAAACTCGGCGAAGAAGAGTATCGTTTGTTTTGCGAGGACAACGAGGGAACTCGCGTTTAAACAATCGTAACAACCCACCTCGATTCATTACGCAATTAGAGGATAGAACTTTGCGATCCCCCAACGAGGGAAACTAATATATATATATTTTATCTCCTTTCTCTTTTATCAATTAAAGTAATACGTGAAATTATCAGGTATCGAAATTTCGTAATGCAAATGGAAAATTTTATTTTCGTAATTTCGTTTTGTAATTCATTTCGTACGATTGGACGCAATACGAGGGTGGTCCGGATAGGTCCGGCAACCGTTTTTTGAGATCGAGACGGTATCTCGTGGAAGTATCGCGAAGCGTTGTCGATAATCGGGAGCGCGAGTTACCGGCGCAAGGTAAATGGGTTATCGATGATCGGTAACTTTGCTTTATCTCGCGCGACGTATGATTATCCACAGTCGGTAAAAAAACGAAAATCACTGTTACCGACCGGGGTCGTTACCATCGGTCGGTAAGTTATCCACGGTGAAAAAAAATTGAAATTTGAGTGTCGTGCTCGTAACGGTCACCAAATATACACAGAAGGTGGCCAAATGATTTGTACCGCGCGGAGGAGCCAAAAAATTGCGAAAACGACCGCTAGCCGGTGCAAGGCAACAGCGGTCACGTGGAAAAAATACCACGCGACGAAAATAATTGAGAAAACATCGAGAGACAAAGAATGCGGTGAGGCGGAATAAAGAAAAGAAAAAAAGACTCAAACGAGTCAAGTTCGTGGCGCCGGGTAATTCCCCGGCCCGACAATTCAATTATAGATCCGTGCGAGTCGGTCAGAAACGCGCTCACCAGTGGCTGTATTAGCTGAATTGCCAAAGAGTATGCGCAGCGATGAAAAATAAGCGAGCAAAATAAGAAAATTCACGAAAAAAGAAAAAAGAAAAAAAAAAAAAAGAAGCGCCGAAGGCCACACCGTTGGCCGAGAGAGGCGCCTAAACTAAAAATAGACACTCGTGTACGCGAGTCACTGTCTCGCGTTTCACGCCATATCGCCCGAGTTGCGCCTCTATTCTCCCGTATCCGTTCGAATTTCCAATCTCGATACAAAAGTACTCGATTTCTCTCGCGACTATTCAGAAGCCCCCTTCCCCCTCGGGGTAACCCTGGTCGGTTACCACCGGCCACCCAGGCCTGCACCCGAGTACGAATTCTCCTTCGAACACGTGCCCCCTTCGCCGAATACGGCCCCTTTTCTTCAATCCCCCCCCCCCCCCCCCCCCCCCCCGCCCCTCTAACATCGAATTCCGGCTCTTGTGCTCGCTACGATGGCCCAAACATCCACGATTATGAACGATCGCTGAACAATAATCACATCGGCCATCTTGGATTCCGCCATTTCGCGATCTCCGCCGCCATCTTGTCGACCCGTGAGCCTCGACGTTCGCAATTGAAAAATCGTGCAAAAAAAACGGTTTTTTTTTCGCGTTTCAAGATACACGAACTAAGGAATCTTTCGAGCTACGGAAATAGAGATTCTCTGATTGGTCACGAAGAAAAACTAGAAAAGATCCTCCGGTATCCATCTTGACGTACTTTTTTCCATTCCGACGACACTTTTTCTCTCTCTCTCTCTCTCTCTTTTTTCTAGTTTAAATTTATCTCAAATTTATTTCATCTTTATTTTCATTTTTATTTCCCCTTTTTTTCTGTTAGCATTATTATTATTATTATGATTATTATTATTATTATTATTATTATTATTATTATTATTGTTGTTGTATCGGTATTATTACTTAGCGCTATTATTATCATTTTTGGTTTTTACTATTTTTTTGTTATTATTCGCGTTATCATTGCTATTGTATCATTTCCTTTTTTTGTTCATTATCTTGTTACGTTAGTTTGAAGTTTATGTTCAAATTGTCTTGTAATTAATTGACCGAAAGTATTACTGGGGCATAATAAATCTTATCATCATCATCATCGTCATCATCGTCAACTCTCCCTCGTCTACGACGCGACGTAGACTCCCGTATGGGCGGAGAAGCTGTGTGCGTGTGAAACGACGAATCTCGGGTCTACTTCGTACACGGAGTGTACAACTTGGGGTAGGGCAGTGGAAATTTCCACTGTGCCCGCTGAGACGGTCAATACTCTCTCCCCGGCACGGAGCGCGCTCTGCGGAGGAGTCGCGCACGAGAAACGGGTGGGACGAGACCGAACGAAACTTTTCTACAGGAAGTTTCAAGCTCGGAAAGCCTGAATGTGCGCATGTGTAAGGCGATTCTAGCGCGGCGCTGTTCATAGATGAAAACTCCTGTAGACCGCGAACTCGACCGACAGCACCATCTCGAAACGCACGAGGGAACCGGACGATAATCGATGAACACGAAAAACCCGGTTACCAACTCTCGCCCACCGAATGAGGATCGGTAAAATAAACGCTCGCATCGAAGATTCTTCGAACTGACCACGAGGGCGAGCTCAACTTTTCGGACGTTCCCTTTCCAGTGAAACGAGCGACAGCCAGCGGACGACGAGATGTAACACTCAAATCAGTACTGAAACGTCTCTCTCGCGGGATAACAATCACCGTGTCAATTTTCGTCATCTTTCGATCTCATAAAATTAAACGAGTTTTAGGTTAGCCCAAAAGTTCGTAGGCCAAAACTGAATTATCCGGAAAATAACACAGAAAATATGCGAATAAGGTTAACGCAGTTTTCGATCGTTTTAATTCGCAGCGAAATTATCGATCTTTTTCGTTTTGAGGTTATGAACTCTTTGCGTACATTTGAGGTTATAGACACTCGAGTACTTCGAGATTTTCATTTCGGACGCGTGATTTTTGAGGTTATAAGCTGTTTTGGTAGTCATCGGGACAAAAATTGAACGTCAAAATATGCGAAATACGTAAACGCAGTTTTAGATCGTTTTAATTCACAGCGAAATTATTAATCTTTTTCGTTTTGAGGTTATGAACTCTTTGCGTAAATTTGAGGTTATAGACACTCGAGTACTTCGAGATTTTCATTTCGGACGCGTAATTTTTGAGGTTATAAACAGTTTTGGTGAGCAGAGAGGTTAGGAACCGGCGAAAAAAATTCGCCGTCGAATCCTACCTCTTTTAATCGCTTTTCAACCCAAACAAACATTCGAAACAGGAAAACCCCAATCGTAAACGTCCAACGAAGTCTTCATTGACCTCGTACCGATAATTCGGGTCTCGGATGTTTTTGCGTTGAAAATATCGATCCATGGGCTTCAGAGTGCTGTACTCAGCCCCTTCGAATTCCGGATACGTAGCTCGAGGCAGCGTGACATTGCATAATGATAATTTTATGCCGCTCGTGCTTCAGTCTCGTGCGAATTTCTTCGCGAACGTAACCGCGACCAGATAAGAGAGAAAAACCGAAGCGCAAACGTACGAAGGCTCGACAAGTGTACGCGAGTTCGCGGGAGAGGAAAATAAAAGCTTGATCTCGGATCAACCGAATCTCCTATCAGTTCAGGGGTTAAAAGACCGGAAGTCTGGCGCCAGAGACGATTCGGCTGTATTCAAAACAAACCCAAGTCCAAACCCAAACAAATAAAATCCCAAACAAATCCAAATCCAAACAAATCCAGACCGAAACAAATTCAAACCCAAACAAATCCAAATCCAAACAAATCCAGACCGAAATAAATTCAAACCCAAACAAATTTAAACCCAAACCAATCAAAACCCAAACAAATTCAAACCCAACCGAATCCAAATCAAAACCCAAATAAATCCAAACCCAAACAAATCCAAACCGAAACAAATTCAAACCCAACCAAATCCAAATCCAATCCCAAACAAATACAAACCCAAACAAATCCAAATCCAAACAAATCCAAACCCAAACAAATCCAAACCCAAACAAATCCAAACCCAAACAAATCCAAACCCAAACAAATCCAAATCCAAACAAATCCAAATCCAAACAAATCCAAACCCAAACAAATCCAAACCCAAACAAATCCAATCCCAAACAAATACAAACCCAAACAAATCCAAATCCAAACAAATCCAAACCCAAACAAATCCAAACCCAAACAAATCCAAATCTAAACAAATCCAAATCCAAACAAATCCAAACCCAAACAAATCCAAACCCAAACAAATCCAATCCCAAACAAATCCAATCCCAAACAAATCCAATCCCAAACCCAAACAAACCCAAACAAATCCAAACCCAAACAAATCCAAATCCCAACAAATCCAAACCCAAACAAATCCAATCCCAAACAAAACCAAACCCAAACAAAACCAACCCCAAACAAATCCAGACCGAAACAAATTCAAACCCAAACAAATTGGTTTTGTATTTGAGAGACCAAGAGTCTCCAAACTTTCGTAGGAGCGATTTGTGCAATGTGGAAAATCGTGGTAAATCGCGATCACCGATGTACACCGATCACGTGACCGGCTCGATGGCGCAGCTGAAAGAGGCGCCCCGAGCATCCCAGAGGTCACGCGCCAAGAGCGGACATCGTTTGAACGTATGCGTGACGACGGAAGGTAGCGAGGAATCTTTAAATAGCACCAGAATGCGATTCTACCGGGGAGAGTGCACCTCGTATTAAAATCACAAGTGGGTTGTCTTCCAAGTTTGCAACCGCGAGTCATATCCTTTCCGACGTGCCAGAGCGCGAGCGTCATCGCGATTCCACCCCCGAAATTTTGGCCGATCGTCAACCGTCATTTCTATGCCGATTTCGAATGAGAACTAGAGCCGAACGATGAAGAGAGAGAACCCAAACAAAACCCGAACAGACAAACCCAAACAAACCCAAACAGTGCTTTTTTTATTACGCAAGAACGCGAGCCCAACGAACCCAAACAAACAAACCCATACAGACAAACCCAAACAGACAAGCCCAAACAAACCCAAAAAGACAAACCCAGACAAACCCAAACAGAGCTTTTTTTATTACGCAAGAACGCGAGCCCAACGAACCCAAACAAACCCATACAAACCCAAACAAACCCAAACAGTGCTTTTTTTATTACGCAAGAACGCGAGCCCACGAACAAAGAAATGGACAACCCATACGACTGGATCACGCCAACGTAATCAGTCATCCGGATCTTCTTTTTTTTTTACGTAACCCCGCACATTGATGACCGACAAACGTCGCGCAAAAAGAAAAAACGTTGTCACGATCACGGCCATTGTTAGAGGAGCCCCGAGCACCGCGCAAAAGTACCAATTACCTGGAACGTCCCCTGTTCAATAAGGATCACCGGTAATTGCGTCACGCGAAATGGCGACTCGTGTAATTCGAGAAAAAGGAACCAAGAGTCGAAAACTACAGTACGACTTGTTTTCAATGCTGAGAATGCATTTTCGATCGAAGAAACAAGAGAATCGTCGAGAATCTTGGATTTACTCGAGTGCTCACTTCCGGGTAACCGTGACCGAGTTTGGCATCGATCGAACCCAAACAGACCCAAACAAGTCCTCTTTTCGTAGACAACGATCCTGGCGTTGTTTGGGTTTTTGTTTGGGTTTGGTTTTTTGTGGTTGATAACATCGAAACCCAAACAAACCCAAACAAATCCAATATATTGGAAAGCGAAAAGACATAAAAAAGAAAAACAATCAAATGGGAAAACGAATCCAAGATGGACGACGTTGGGAATCATTCGACCGTGATCGATCGGAAAAATATTTTCAAAATTACTCGAGAAAATATTCGTGAGAATCGAAGATTCAAAGAAAAACGATAAACACGAGGATAAGGTGATCGAAGCTTGCACAGCCGTTCTGGTAGCGTCAAGTGCGAAGTGAGTATTGATTTCGGGCTGTCACGCTGCATTTCTGGTGCACTCTCGTTCGACTCGAAAGCGATCGCAATTTCTCACGCGTGTTCGAAAAGGTACTTTCAGCTGAAAACCCGTACGTTGAGTAATGAAAAGTGTGAAACAGCATCAAGGCCATTGGAAAAGTGCATTCATTCACCGCGTCCGTTTGGACTTAAAACGAAACCCAAACAAATCCAAATTGAGGTTTTAGACGTCTTAGTTTCGTATTTCGAGACAACGATATTACGATCTTGAACCGGAAGGCATTAGAAAGTGTAATTTCAAAAATAATCATCCTCGTCACAGGGCCGTTTCGTAATCCGCGTATAATCTAGCCAATGCGATTATCGGTCTGGGGTGGGATCGGTACTACGAAAAGTTGGATATTCGCCAGTCGGAGCTGGCGCCGCTTCGAAAAATAAAAGAATTCTGAAAAAGACAATAATTCGATGGACGAAGAAACAGAGACCATTATTCCGTCTCGTTCAATGACGGTAACATCCGTTCGTCTGGAAAAAAGGAAAAACGAAAAAAAAAGAAACAAAAGAAATGGTCTCGAGATAAAGCTACCAGTGATGATTTACGGACGAGATCCGTCTCGTAACGTAAATTTTTTTTCTCGAGCACGTTTTATTTCCGTTCAATTTATGGTGGACGGACGGCCACCGAGAAGTGCGATAATTCGCCTCAGCTGTGTGCCGCGACAGTTTCGTGACGGGACGATAGGAAGTGCACGGCCTCGCGATAAGGAAGAAAGATAAGAAAGCGGCTAGAAGGTGGCGGTCTCAATGGGGGAGGATCGACTCGACGGTTTGTCAAAACAAATGTGTCGTCATCCTCGATCAGCTCGGGAGCAACAAAATATTGATATATGCTAATGATGAATGTGACAATCGCAGCTTCAACGATTTTGATAACATTGATGACCTTGTGTCTCTTTGACCTCTAAGCGTGTTTTACGACGTCGAATGGTCGCCGGCGACTCGATCGTCGCTAATAATTATTTTCATAATTATCTAGATAACCGAGTGAGCAAACATGTGCATCGAATAGCGAAAGTTTCTTGGTCGCTGGCGTCTGGTCGCCGGCGACTTGGTCGCTGTCGACTGGTCGCCGGCGACTTGGTCGCTGGCGTCTGGTCGCCGGCGACTTGGTCGCTGTCGTCTGGTCGCCGGCGACTCGGTCGCTGTCGACTGGTCCCGGCGACTCGGTCGCTGTCGTCTGGTCGCCGGCGACTTGGTCGCTGTCGTCTGGTCGCCCGCGACTCGGTCAATGGGAACGTCATTCTTTATTACGATCTCCGCGACCGTCTTACGAAAATTGCTGTTGCCGTTATCTGGTCGCCGGCGACTCGGTCGCTGTCGTCTGGTCGCCGGCGACTCGATCGCTGTCGACTAGTCGCCGTCGACTCGATATATGATAAAATCAATTTTTATTACGATCTCGGCGACCAACTTACCGTTGCAAAAGTTATTGGTCGCCGTCGACTGGTCGCCCGCTGTCGCCTGGTCGCCGGCGACTCAGCCGACGACAATAATTTTCGATAAGCCCTTCTCTCTCTAAACGAGCTTTCTGATCCAAATTGAATCACAAATCCAGCGAGTTTTTGTAAAAATTCAAAAAAAACTTTGAAGCAGTCAAAAAAATGTTCGGTTCGAGTTTCGTCGGCGTTGGATGCTGATACCAGGCTTGCGTGCAGTCCTAGACGGCTCGGAGGCTCATAATCGCGTTACACGACAATGGGATCTCAGTCTTAACTCTCGCAATCCTATTCGGACCTCGCGAGCCGTTCTATTTTAACGACAAAGCCATAACCTACCGACTGCATTTCTGGTTTATGTTCACGAATGACGTCCACGCCGATGGTTACCGCCGAGGCGACGAGTTCGCCGTAACTTTTAGCGCTCGCGGTGCGGTCAGAAATTGATTCCGATTGAGGATGCGAAACGGGGGCCTAATTCATTCATCGCGACGGTTCTTCCCAATGGATGCGTCACGGCCAAGATTTTTCATCGCGCGTCATTCGATAAACGCGTTAATCGTCATAGGTGGATGACTATTAAGTCGTACGTCGAGGAAAACCGATAACGATATTCTTTTCGGTATTACATCCGATCTAGATAAAACCGTTTCTTCATCACTGAGAAGATCCTCGATTAGACAAGGCTTATCTCTTCTCGCGATCTGTGATAACGAACCGATTATTCGACTTCCAACACGACTCCAATTCCTTTCGAGAATGACGTCGATCAAACGAAAAAAAAAAAACAAACAAAAAAATGAAATAACGAATCGAAGCTATTTTTTCTCTTGGCGCTGCGCTCACTTTTGGATATACCAAAATAGACGTTTCGGCGTTTTAAACGACATTTTGGAAAACCCACGCGATTGTCTTCTCCCGTATGAACGGAACTTTGGACGGAACGAGGAAAAACGAAAATATCATTGGCAAGGGAAGTTACGATGGACGTAGAAGTAACCGTCGTCGCGATCGAAGAAAACGAGGAGAAACCACCAACCGACTGAAACCGAATGAGAGGGAGAAAGAGAGAGAATCGTAGCTGCGGAATATTCCTACGATCGATACGAGATACACACTCGTAACGAGACCGCGAATGTTATGTTCGCATGATGCTGTCTAGCCGAAAAGACTTTTGCGCTCGTCCAAAATAATCTACGATCAAAACTACAAACTCCGACCGGAAGTCTTTCGGAACCGCATTCCAGAACGCTTTCAACGGCGACTCAAAAATTTTTAGAATTTTCCACGATTCGTTCTTTTGCTACTTTTAAGTTAATCAAGTTTTATTCAGGACTAGAATTTTAGCCTAAATATTTAAAAAAAGTCTTCAAGGGGAAAAGAATGGATTTTCGTTTGTTGCTAAGATTCGTTCGTTTTTATTCATTGTTTATTCGCTATTTATTTTATTCTACTGTTGTAGCTATTATTCCTATTTTTTTTATTAATTATTGATAATAAAAAATTTAATTTTTTCTCGAAAAATCGAATACATATCGATTTTTTTTTAAATCAATCACGATCACGAAAAAAGATGGTTTTTTAAGTGTTTTTTGTTTTCTACTTACCTGCACGTTTTTCACGCGATTTTTTATGTCTTTATTATTAATTTATTATATTTTTCTATTGAATTATTTATATATAATAATTATTATTATAAATATTGTAAATTTCGTAAACCTTTACGAAATTTGTCGTTTTGGGATCTTCAAATTCGGGATTTTGAGCTTTCTGGTCATTCGAAGTTCGAGTTTCCTACCCGACCCAAAAATTTGTTTGGGTTTGTTTATGTTCGTTAGTTTATTATTTTAAACCCTTGATTTTAAACAAACCCGAACATTTACGAAATTTATAGTTTCGGTATATTCAAATTCGGAATTTTGAGCTTTCTGGTCATTCGAAGTTCGGGTTTTTCCTACCCAACCCAAAACTTTGTTTGGGTTTGTTTATGTTCGTTAGTTTGTTATTTAAAACCCTTGATTTTAAACCCAAAAAAAACCGAAACATTTACGAAATTTATAATTTCGGTATATTCAAATTCGGAATTTTGAGTCTTCTGGGCATTCGAAATTCGGGTTTCCTACCCAATCCTGTATCTTTGATGGATCTTCCAACGGATAATTTTATCCCCCACGTTATCCCCAGTTTTGCGGTGCAAATGAAGACCCAATTTGAGGTTGCCGGGTGATGACGCAACGAGGAGGCGCGAGAGGACGGAAATACCGGACATCAGACGCGCTAACAAGAATGTCATCAAGGAAAATACGAGGCGTGACGGATAATCCGATAGCCAAGCCGTTTTCACTACGGCGATCGGAAATAGCCTAATGCGGAAGGCCGTTGTGACGCCGTTGGTGACGCGGAGTTTACCGGCCCGGTTCATATTGATCGCCGATGGCCTGCCGGGTCTAACAGCGCCAGCCAGTCCGGAGACCGGAAACCCGTGCACTTTGCCACTGGAATGCAGTTTTAATGCACTTACACACCAACGTGAAAACGCCCCGAGACCAAGGGTTGATGACCCCGAAGATTCACATTCTCCCAAAACTGGTCCCGCCATCTCCTTCGAGATCGCGATCAAAATTCATACTTTGACCTTCGTTCGACCTTCGAGTATCAAATCTGCTTGATTTTTTTTTTCCGATCTGCTGGAATTGGTTTGGGTTTGATTGGACAAACCGAAACGAAGCCAAGGAAGGTTTGGCTTGTTTCGAAATGGCGAAGCGAAACGGATCGGGCTTCACCAAGCTTTTGTGGATTTGTTTGGGTTTGTTTGTGTTGCGAAACTGAATAATTCGGATCGTTTGGGTTTCGTGGAATCCAAACGCTAATTATTAGAAAATTACGAAGTTTCCATGGAATTGGTTGGGTTTCTTTGGGTTTGTTTGGGTTGTAAACCGGAATAATTCGGATCGTTTGGGTTTCGTGGAATCCAAACTCCAATTATTAGAAAAATAAGGAAGTTTACATGGAATTGGTTGGGTTTGTTTGGGTTGCAAACCCGGATAATTGGGATTGTTTGGGTTTCGTGGAATCCAAACTCCAATTATTAGAAAAATGTACGAAGTTTCCATGAAATTGGTTGGGTTTGTCTGGGTTTGTTTGGGTTACAAACCCGAATAATTGGGATCTGGGTTTCGTGGAATCAAACTCCAATTATTAGAAATTTACGAAGTTTCCATGGAATTGGTTGGGTTTCTTTGGGTTCGTTTGGGTTCGTTTGGGTTGCCAACCCGGATAATTGGGATTGTTTGGGTTTCGTGGAATCCAAACTCCAATTATTAGAAATTGACGAAGTTTCCATGGAATTGGTTGGGTTTGTTTGGGTTGCAAACCCGAATAATTGGGATTGTTTGGGTTTGTCAAATAATTTTCCACGATCGCTCGATATAATCGAGTCTCGATTGTGGAACTTTCGATTACCTATACGAAAGTACCGATACGAAATTGAACACGGAGGAGGGCTCGTAGGTTCCACGTGGGAAGCAACGTTCGAAGGGGAAATGATTCATCAGCTGGATCAGCAGCGAGCTATCCCCTTTGGAATTTGTGCGGGCTTACGCCATTGCTCGGTGCACACCGCGGAATGGAAATTTCCGCTGCACGGGTGAAGAGTGACTCGGAGGGCGGAGAGGGAGGGAGGGAGGGAGGGGGGGGGGGGGGAGGAGAGACACAGACACACCAAGCACAAATGCGTTCAGCTACTATTTGTTACTCGATGGCGCGTGAAATATATCGTCGTCCACGAAGCTCCCGAGACAGTAAGGATTTCGTTCTCGCCCCGAGGAATCCGGTCTTGACAATTTCGGGTCGTCAACGAAAAAAACAAAATAAACGAACACGAATTTTGCGATCTTCGAAACCGATACTCGAATCTTTTACAGCGAGACGAAACCCAAACGCGTTTAGGAAAATTAAGGCATTTTGGAATTGTTTGGGTTTGTAGGATCGAACCCAAACGCATTTGGGAAAATTTCGGTGTTTTGGAATTGTTTGGGCTTGTAGGATCGAACCCAAACGCATTTAGGAAAATTTGGGTGTTTTGGAATTGTTTGGGTTTGTAGGATCGAACCCAAACGAATTCATGAAAATTTCGGCTTTTTTGAATTGTTTGGGTTTGCAAAATCGAACCCAAACGAATTCATTTAAATTTCGGAATTTGGAATTGTTTGGGTTTGCAAGATCGAACCCTAACGAATTCATGAAAATTTCGGCTTGTTTGAATTGTTTGGGTTTGCAAAATCGAACCCAAACGAATTCATGAAAATTTCGGCGTTTTGGAATTGTTTGGGTTTGCACGATCGAACTCAAACGAATTCACGAAAATTTTATTGTTATAGAATTGTTGGGAATCCGAATTGTAGCAAAGAACAAAACCCAAACAAACCCAATCAACTTTGCACGTTTGGTAACGATTCTTCGTCACGATTCCACCCAAAAATGGTGATCGTGACGGTTGACTTGTCCACGTGGAAGGCCACGAGGCCCGAAATTGGAAAATATCGCCGCCGGGTTTTGCTCGTGGCTGAAACACCACTCTCGATTCTCTTACCGTGAGGCTAGCTATTAGTAAGACCAGCAGGCGAAGTGTATCATTTTATTCGCGTGATTCATTGTCAATCGCTCGTACAGAAGTTGATTTAGGAGTTGGTAGACTAGACAAGGCGATAGATAAATGAGGGAACGGCAAAGAGGGAATAAGGATAATAATAATCGAAGGTGATATCATTGGAGTCCGGTGACGGCCTCCGACAACCTCAAACGCGCTCGCTCGTCATGTGATTTTTCTCTATTGGACGAATCACGAATCAGAAGTGCCACGACGATTGGAAAAAGCGGTGGATCTGTGCGGAAATTAATTATCGAAGGGAACATATATTTTCGTGATCACTAAAAAGTCACAAGCCTTTTTCAACCTTCGACCTTCTTAAACCTTCAACCTTTTCAAACCTTCGACCTTCTTCAACCTTCAACCTTCGACTTTCTTCACCCATCGACCTTCTTCAACCTTCAACCTTCTTAAACCTTCGACCTTCTTCAACCTTCGACCTTTAACCTTCGACCTTCTTCAACCTTCAACCTTCAACCTTCTTAAACCTTCGACCTTCTTCAACCATCGACCTTCTTCAACCTTCAACCTTCTTAAATCTTCGACCTTCTTCAACCTTCGACCTTCTTCAACCTTCGACCTTCTTCAACCTTCGACCTTCTTCAACCTTCGACCTTCAACCTTCGACCTTCTTCAACCTTCAACCTTTAACCTTCTTAAACCTTCGACTTTCTTCAACCTTCGACCTTCGACCTTCGACCTTCAACCTTCGACCTTCTTCATCGAACCTCCTACATCGCGTTTTCCATCAATTTCCAATTTTGCCAATTGTGACAACAAATCACCAACCTTTTTGTGATAAAACAAACCCAAACTGGATTTACTTGTAACCGTTGCGCCATTTTTATCTCGAAGTCATCAGCGCCGCGTGCGATCCAGAAATCTCATGGTTTCCTCGTCGATAATCACCGCAGTATCTCAGGCAATTACGAATGATAACGACGAATCATCAGACAAAAGGAAAAGGAAGTGCGGAATATTAAAAAAAAATCGAAAAAAAAAAAAACAAATCAAAACTCAGACACGAACTCGAAGCCACCAATTATACTCTCAAACTCATTTATTGAACATGACATAAAAATCACATATTATACATAGTAATCGTTTTAAACCGAGTGATATATATATATATATATATATATATATATATATATTTATTTATTTATTTTATTCGATAAGCATCATTCATAAACCTTCGACGAAAAGAAACATCAGCTCGCACATTTATCGCTTCTGCCCCCCCCCCCCCCCCCCCCCCCCCCCCCCCCCCCCCCCCTCCCTGCTCCCCACAAAGCCGTTTTCTGCGATGGCCGAAATCGCCTCTCAGCATTTTTTACTTATTTTCTTACCTTTTATCTTTTATCATTATTATTTCTTTTGTTTTTCATTCTCAAGCAGATTACACTTTCTCTCGCTTTTCTTATTGTACATATTTATTTTTTGTTTCGCTTTTGTATCTCGTATAATTACGCGTGGAATGTTCGTAAGATCGCAATCGAAACCCAAACCCAACAGCCCCCGCCCCATCGTCTTCACCGTTTATCTTCGTCGCTGCGTCTTAACCTGTACCAATTGCGACGATCGTCGGGATATAACTCGAGCGTGAAAAGCTTCCGATCGTCGGAAACGTTCGCTTTTACGGTACGAAAAAAAAAAAACATTAAATTAAAAAACGAAAACAAAAAAAAAGTATCGATGATAATTTCGTTTGGCTAGAAGACGAAATTTGTTGGTTTCGCTCATTTCTTTTTTACTTTTTACTGCGTTGAATCGTCGCGACGACTTTTGGCAGTGACTCCTCTCGCTCGATCTACCAAATACGAAAGAAAAAGAGAAAAAAAAGATCGGGATACGTCGATGGCGATAAAACGGACAAAATCTCAAAATTGATTCGCGTCGCTTTGGTTTTTTCTTTATTTTTTTTTTTGAATTATTATTAATATTTTTTTTCTTCATTTTTTTTCATCGAAAATAAAACAATCGTTCGTCGAAATCGTGGCTGCGATTTATTCGCGGGGCGAACAAGCCCAGATTCGTTTTTTCGGTTCGAACTCGACGCCCCCCCCCCTCCCCCTTCGTCGAAACGGTTTGTACCAAAGCAATGCGTCTCGCGTTAACTTCCGTTTTTCGTAATATTTCCATTTTTGTTTTTTTTTTCTCTTTCTTTTTGTCGCGTTGTTTTTGGCAGTTGTACGTCTAGGACGACGCGCACTCGCAACCCCCCCCCCCTCCGCCAGAATTTCCGTTTTCACACAATTCCTTTTTCATCCAAAAAGTATCGTGAAAGCAATAATAATAAATTAATTCCACTCCAATGACTATGTCTTCGTCTCAATACTGCTGTCATCGTTCGAACGAAAAAAAAAACATTTTTTTTTTAATGAAATAAAAAAATCGAGAAAAATTCGAATAAATCGTGAAAATCGTTTGATTCGTCCGTTCGTGTTGGTTTTTTTTTTTTGCACATTTGCTTTCACGAAACGTCATGACGAGAACGAAAAAACGAGATGCGGGTCTCCCCCCACTCCTCCATCTCGTAAAATACATACGCACGTGTATTTTATTCGGTACTTTATTTTTTGTTTGACTATTTTTTTTTCTTTTTTTCTTTTTAACAATTTCTCCCCCTACCCTTACGCCTCTCGGTTCCTCCTCGCTCCTCAGCTTCGCGCGTCAATGCAAAAAAATAAAATTTAACCTTATAGCTTACTGTATCACAGAGTATAAACGCGGATGTCGTTTATAATTGTTTTCTTTTCTTTTTTATTTTATTCTCTTCTCTTTTAACCTTTTGTTTTTTTGCTTCGCTTGTCTCGGCACAGCTCGAATGAAAGTCCCGATTGGAAGGACGCTGAAGTTCGCCCCCGGTAAAGCTCGACAAAAATTAATTTTTTTGTTAACTTTTTTTATTGAATAAAACGAGAAATAAAAAAAATTGAATTGTTTGGAATTTATCAAAATTTGAAACATTTTAGCTCACTAAAATTCTAGTAATTTTAGTTGACGAAAATTCTAGTAATTTTTATTAATCAAAATTCGAATAAATTCAATAAATTAGATTTTTCATAATTTGAATTAATCAAAATTTAAATAATTTCAATTAATTAAAATGAAATTAAATAATTCTTTTTTTCGACTTTTCATAATTCGAAAATCGGTCAACCCGTGCATTTTTACGAAAAGCTCGTAGCTTGTTTTTGTTATAGAAAAAAAATAAATAAAACATTCAATAATAATTTTTAAAAAAATGAAACAGAAAACAAATAATTTCGATGGCAAACTTCAACGTCATCCGGAGAACACAACGTCCGTGTACGTTTACACAATTCATTTTTATTTATTTGTTCACTTTTTTTCGATTCTTTTCTTTCTTATTATTTTTTTCTTGTTTTTTTAAACGAGTCTCTTACGTACGTAACATAGCCCTGGCACAATATGTTCAACGATAAAATAGATACGGATATAGACTATTGTGCGAATCCTCGAGAGGCCAAGAGTCACGAAACGACGAGCGCAAACTCCGCTCGTACTGGATGTTTCTCTATCTTTCTTTTTTTTCCCCCTCATTTCTCGAAGTAACGTACACGTTACGCGCTATTTTTCATCCCGTGAACTTTCAGCCTCGCGAGTTCGTGGACGCTGCGCCCAAAGATGAGCGAAATTCGTTATTTCGTTTACTTTTTTTTTCCGCATCGTTTTGCAAGCAAAAGACTAGAGCGAAATACCGGTTTTGTTATTTTCGATTTATCTTGAAAAAACCTGAATTCAATCCCAAAATTTAAGCGCAAACATTATATTGTTTACTTTTTCCAATCAATTTTGAACAAGCCTGAAAATAAATTTCAGAATCTCAAAATTTAAGCCCAAATATTATGTTTTTTACTTTTTTTTGATAAATTCAAAACAGCCCTCAAAATAGATTCCGAAATCGCAAAATTTGAACCCAAACATGATATTTTTACTTTTTTTCGATCAATTTTAAACAAGCCTGAAAAAAATCTCAAACTCCCAAAATTAAAACCCAAATATTATATTTTTTACTTCCCATCCATAAATTTTAAACAAACCTGAAAGCAGATTCCAAAATCGCAACATTTCAACCCAAAAATGATATTTTTACTTTTTTCGATCAATTTTATACAAGCCTGAAAATAAATCTCAAAATCCCAAAACTTAAGGCCGAAAATAATATTTCGATTTTTTTCGATCTATTTAATCAAAAGTATCCAACATACAGCATTTCTCCCCTAATTTGATCAGCTGATTGAATTTCGGTGAAGTTTCGCTCATCATTGCTACCGAAGCGCCGTAAACATTAATTTAAAAAAATAACGATAATAATAATATTAATAATAATAATAATAATAATAATAATAATAATAATAATAATAATAATAATGTTCAATGCACTTCTATTAAATATCTTCTAGACAAGTCTTTTCTCGGGGGCGTTGTTCGCCAAAAGCGCACAACTTTAAAAACTTTTATTCGATCTTTTTCTCTATTGTTAACTTACGTGTATACATGTATATGTGTGTATATGTATTTATGTTTGTGTTATGTTTTTTAGTGTACGTCTGTGTTTTATTTTTTTTTTCTCTCGTCCTACATACACTTCTCGAACTTTCAGTCTTTGCCCTTATTATTCGCCGTCTCACGTTGCCTCCTACACTCGATCGATCGAGCTTACCTCGACCGCGTTCTTTTTATTCACTTTTTCATCTTTTCTTCTTTTTTTTTTTCAACGGTGAGAAATTTCGTTTTTTCTTTTACATTGGTTTTGCGGTTCGCGATGGTTTTTTTTTCTTCGTTTTCGCAAAATGCGAAATTGCGATCGAAAATTTCAACGAACGTTTGAATTTTGCTGTTTTTTTTTTTATGTAACGATCGATCGATAATCTTCGAATCGATAATAGTAACGAATAAAAAAAAGCTTGTGAAAAATTAATTTCGACCGGAACGAAACATTGAAAAATAGCGATTCCCAAGCCGATATTTTTTTGTTTTTCGTTCTATTATATAATAAAAAAAATATATAAAAAAAAAAAACGTCGCAAAAACATTTTAGTTTGGATCATTGTTTCTTCCGGACATTTCTCCAACGTCGGATGGACTCGACGAAAAAAAAAAAGTCAAATAAATAAAATTTCGCAAAAATAAAAGAAAAGTAGACAATTTCTCGAGGATGGAACTTGGTTAGAAAGATGTCGCGACGGTGCGAGACGAGTATAGAATATTATATCGGTGTCACTGACCTCGAGTCTCCAGCGTGTCGCTGTTGTTCCTTTACTTCACTGTTTCGTTCCTTTTACCCTTATTTTACGAATCTCCGTCGGATTTCCGGTGAAACGTAATTCTATCTTGATCGCTTCGAAAATAGCCGCGAGATCCGATGAACCCGATATCTTTTCGTTGTTTCGCCGAAACGCGTTGTGTGAATTCGAGGGCGTTTCCGGTTCTTTTAGTTTCGAAGCTGAAGAAGAAGAAAAGTCCGCTGAGATTCTTCGGAATGATGAAAATGGCTGCTTCGTTCTCGTTCTTATCATCATCATCATCATCATGATCGTTATCATGATTTTTCATCATCTTCGCGTCGTCTTGATCCTATCTCGTCGTCGTATCGGATTTTTTACCATCCGTCGGATTGATCCGGGCAGGATCGTGCGACGGTTTCGTCGCAATAGCCGATAGTCTTCCTCGTGACCGCCGGCGTCGCCGACACCGCCGCGACCGTTTCCGTTGCCCGATCTGAGGAATCCTCGTATCCGGGACGATCAGGTGCGGATGTGCGTCGTATCTCGATCGGTTTCGTGCCGCCGCGCATCAGCGTTGCGCACGGATATTGACGGCCCAAAACCGGCTGGCTCTTTCACGACAAGTTTCTCTGATCCTCGCTGCAATCGTCGGCCTTCTTCAACGAACGCTTAAGCTTGTCGACCAAACGATTGTGAAACTTGTTCAATGAATTCGAACTTCCGGTCTTCGGCGGTGACGATGCCGTACTCTTGCTCGGGCTTTGCAACGAACTCTGCGACGCCCGTGAAGAAGTCCGCGAAAAGTGACGCGACGACAACGGCACCGAACGATGTGCCGGCGATGCCAAAAAATCCGAGCCCGGCGATGTCGACAACGACGGACCCTCGGACTTTGAACATTCCGAGACCTTCGAACATATACCGATTCATCGTCGTACCGTTAAACGCAAGAAAAGATAATAAAGTAAAAAGTTAAAAAAAAAAAAAATTTTTAAACGTGCAACAACGATCGGACAACCCTCGATACGACGTTTTTCTTCAATTCGCTTCAATTTTGATGTACTTTTAATTTTGTATCTTTTTATTTATCATTTATTTGATTTATCATTTATATTGTTTTTTTACCGACGGAAGTTTGATTATTATTATCAGTATTATTATTAGTTGTCGAAATTATTATTATTTCTTCGCCCTGTTATTTATCGGTCGTACTTATTTTTCTCCCTTATCGATATTACTCGTTTTCTTGTTTCTTATTAATTCAATTTATAAGAAATTTATATTGAATTTTGAAAATAATTTTTTAATATACATAATAATATTTAAATAATAATTTATATTGAAAATAATTTACATTGAAATTTCGTATTTCAGATTTTTTGTAAATTGCATGAATGATTAGAATTTTAAGTAACTTATTTTTATAGGTTATTATTAATATTATTATTATTATTATTATTATTATTATTGTTATTATTGATAATTATTTATTTAGAATTAATTTATTAATATTTTTGCAATCCTCGTATCCGTAAAATTACTGATTTATGATTTCTTATTTCCAATGATTTTTCGAATTCCATTTTTTTTCAAAGGTAAAACTGATATATTCTGTTTTATTCGTATTATGAATATAATTATCAGGTAGGAGCTGGGACGCGATTCGACCTTGAGAACCATGACCCTCTTTCGGAATTTCCCCGTGCGCGCTTCCCTTGTCGCCATAACCGGACGCAACAAAGAGGCCGCGGGAAGGGGAAGAGGAGTAGGAGAGAAAGATGAGGGACCGCGGGACGACCAGCATCGATTCCGGGTTCACTTTTCAAGGTCGCAATCCCGATGCCTCCCACTCAGGGATGAGGGGCGTCGAGCGCGCAGCTTCCGAAAATTTACGATCAATTACGATCACCCTCGTGACCGAGCACTACGTTTTTTTCTGCCGGAAACTAGGCTCGAATAAATTCGCGTATTTGAAAAAAAAAGAGAGATAAAAAAGAATAAAAATACACGAGGATAATTGGCGGAGGGAAAATCCGCGATCGTCGCGAGGCGATAAATAACGAGTCGCCGGACGATACTGATCGCGAGAATTGAAGCGAATTCTACTTTCCACTCCCCCCGATCGCCCACGCCACCAATCGCTGCCGTTGATCCAGAAAGGAATGTGCGCGCGTCACACGTAATTTCGCTAGGCTGTCGCTCTCGAAAACGTCACGATTTGTGGGTAAGAGAAGACGGATAGGGTGGAGGGGTGGGGGGGTGTGGCGGTTACGCGGAAGCTGCACAATATTGCGTCAACAAGAGATATCGATGGCGCGACATCTCACGGTGTGCGGTCAACCGAAAGAAAAAAAAAAACGAATTGAACGGTTAAAAATTTTACGCTGCCGAAGATCACGCTTTTTTTCTCTTCCGTCGTGTAGAAAAAAAAAACGAAAGAAACTGCGCGAAGACGACCGTTGTGTTTCGCGGAAAGAAACGAGCGATTGGAATTTCGAGCTCGTTGGATTTGTTTGTAAACACGAAAAAGTTTCGCGACGACGCGAAACCGATGCCGGGAAGCGAAGGAGAAAAAAAAGGATGGCCGACGAGAGCTGCGCGCGCGGCGGTTACGCGAACTACGTGGCCCTCGCGAGAATCGGCTGTCGGTTGAAAAGCCGACACGAAACACCCCGGTTCGATTCCACCTTTCGGAATATTTTTTTTTTTTTCAACGACTTTTTTGTTTTCCGTTATTCACTGTGCAGAGTGCGAAAGTACGATTGATCACGTATTCGGGATTTTGTCGAATCTCGAGGATCACCGCGCCGGGAGAAAATGTCGAACGCGAAGAGTGGCGGGAGGGGGGGGGGGGTCTGGAGAAATACCGTTACGTTCACGGGCATACACGTGCCGATCATCAACGCTAATTCATCGCTTCTCGCTTTCTACTTCCATATCACCCCACCAACCACCAATTTCGTAATCCCGACGAAACAAAGAGTTAACAAAAAAACGAGGCGAAATTGAGGTTAGGCGGTATCGAAAGATCAGCTGTATTGACGCGGCATAGAGATATTTCGTTTTGTGACGTATATCGATGAAAAGACGATTTTCAGGCTCGTTGGAAAATTTATGGTAGAAGGGAATTCCCGGATGTCCCGTCGTAGAAAAGATCGCAAATTTGACCCGTCGTAAACGCTCGTCGACGTCCTGCGCACTTCGCGATTTTTTGTCCAAGATCGCGCAACTCGAATTTTCATAAGAAAATCAAATATTTTTGTTTTCGAAATCGAGCGTTAAAAAAATGTTCCGAATTTTTTAATTTTTTGTAAACGCATCGTAGCACGTTTTTTTTTACGGAAATTAGTAATTTTCACGATTCGATGTAACTTCGAGGACATTGAGTTCCTAAAGTACCGGGAACTCTGAAAACAAGTATCATTGAACAAGAAGAACCTCATAAGGTTCGCACACGACGCGATCGTACACGTTCCCCTGTTTATTGATTTTCTCTCTCGGGGCACAGCCTGACAGTTGGCGCGAGTACGACGGAGCGTTCCTTCGCCTGCCGTCTTGCGCAACTCACCGGTGGATCTCTACCGAGACGTCGAATTGATTTAATTTCCCGTTGTTTTTTTTTTCGTTATTCGCGAAGGCTACAGTAACGCCGGGTCACGTGACGCAGATTCGGGGATTCGTCGCGATCGCGAAAAAGTTCGATCGAGGGATTTCCGATTTTAAATGAAAATAAAAAAGGGGGGGTGTCACCGGACTCACCTTTCTACTGCGACAGGCTTGAGGATTCGAGCACTCGGAAGATCGTCTGCTCCTGTTCGTCTTGTAAATATCCCACTCGTTCTTCACCACGGGCATCATAAACGCCATCTCGTCTCTTCCCGATGCACTTTCGTCCGTTGAATCCTTCGAGAAAGTTCCGAATGTCGACGCGAGACGACGCAAACCTTTTTTTATCCGTTTTGAAAGCGAGTGCCGATTTGAGGATTCTCCGTTTAACGCGTGTCGTATCTTCGTTACACAGGAAATATTTTCTTCACTAGATATATCAGGATTGATATTTTGGCGTGTACGATTAAACTTCTCTTTCGATCTTTATCGACGGACGCGATACATCGGCGATTTACGTATTATTTTTTTTCTTCTTTTCTTTCTTTCTGTTTTTTTACAAATAATTATTCGTCACGATGTTGCGAAAAGGAAACTCTTCGCGATGACAGTTCTCTCACGTGCCACGTGTATGTGTGTGTGTTATATTGCGCATACATGTACGTGTGTGCAGACGGTGGTTTATATCGGTGTTCTGCTTTTCCAACCAACGTGACAAGTAGCTACGTATTGTGTATCGGTGCGATCACGACCGTTGCCTGTTTCGGAATGAGAACGCTGGGCGGCGTACGGTAAGTGTAGATCGCGAATAGTGGGGATGGATCGTCGCCGTACGAAAGAGTGAGACCGAGATATACGGTTGGTCTCGAACGGTCGCGTGATTGGTCGAGTTCGTGGCGCGGGACTCGCGGCGTATACGCTCTACGTCACAACTTTTGACCATTGATTTTTAGCCGAATCTTTCGGTTCTTGGGGTATCCTCCGGGTGACGGAATTATCAGCGACCTTTCGTTGGATCATCGTTGTCACCCAATCATTTTCACGATCGTCTCGAATCCGTTCGAAAACTCCGGGATTTTCGAATCCGGCGAAATAATCGACGAAACTTCGGCGCTCGGTCGGTAATACAGGGAAAGACGAGATTGCGCAGCGAGCGGAAATTCGTTTATCGCCAAACTGTATACTGTGTGTGTTGGTGCGTTTATGCGCGTACTTATCCCTGCGCGCATCGTGCGAAGGTCAAATCCGGCAGATTTGCGTCGTAGAATAAAAGGGCTCGAGCGGGAGGATGTTACGTCGTAGGACCCTACGTGACGCGAAGCACGGACTTTTCCTCGTACTCCCCTTTTTTTTTCTAACATCGTACTACGACGCGGCGAAAAACATTGCGCAAAGGTCCGAGAACCGGGTCCTCCTATCTTGTTGTTAATCTCCTCAGGATCAATTAGTTCGTGGAATTGTCCAAGTTACGTCGGGGAACAGAGACGTCAACGCCGCGTAAAGATTAGCGAGCCCCCGTCGTTTTTTCGAGCGATAATGAAAAGTTTTGTTTAGACTACGGAGAGAGAAAGAGTCCGACAAATAAGAGGTCTCCACGTTTATACTCAATTATCACCCATCCTATAAATAGCATTTACGATTTGCTCTGTGTCGCGTGACCGCACGGACCAGCGCGCTGCCCACCGGCGATATCGATTTTACAGAGTTCGTTCGTTTCGTTTCCGGCAAAGCGACGATCCGCTTTACCGACGAACTCTTGAAAAGTTAAGTATACGCTTCATTACCAGAGGTCGATAAAAGCGGTCCCTTTGTTACCGATCGTGCGATCGGTAAAGTAGAGTTCCTGATTTTTCGACACGGCGTTTCCGCTCGATTGAAGAATCGCCGATAGGGCTTCCGGGGTGTCGTTTGAAACGGGATTTTACGCTCTTTACGAACGCGTACGACTCGGAATGCTCGGAAGAAGTTTCCCTCGGTACGTTCAACCCGAGACTATCGATTTTACAACCCCTTTCGTCTTACATCGAGGGTGTACTCTCGCGTTACGGACGACAGTACGTTTCGCGTTGTTGACACACGAGTATATCATCGCTCGACCGCCAGGATTCGTTACGTAACGAGCCCGCCCAAATTTCTTCGCGCAGACTCGAGAGATCGAAGAGTTTTCCAGATATTCCTCACGAGGTCGCGTCGACCCTTCGAAAAGCGGTTGAAACCCAAACCCCCGAGAAAGCCCTTGATGAATTTCCATACTAACAACAATACATCAACAATGACAACAATAAAGCGCAACCCAAACAATAAACAAGGCAACAAAGGAAGCCAAGGTGCGGCCTCCGGTTCTCATCAGTTACAAAAGGAGAAAAAAAAATAAGTCGTTCGCAACGACGGCGGTCCCGGAGCAACGGGCGGAGGAGGGGCCGCCGCGCAAGAAGGGAGAGGACGCTCCGTCGTCGAGCGCGTACTCTCGTATCGGATATTGTGTAGCGGTTTATTGTATTACCATTTGGACTACAATACGGTTCTGTTTAACTCGCAGCCGCGCTCGGGATCGTCGATCGCGCGGAACCCTCGGTATCTCTTTCCCTCCCGATTTTACCTGCGGACGCGGCATCTTCATCCGACTCGTACGAACATCCAGCGCGACACCGAAACCCCGTTTCCTTCGAGCCAACGTTGCGCAATTCCGAAATTGAGAAAAAATTTGTTTGGTTGCAACGATTTTAAAAATATCCGGTATCGATGAAAAATCGGTAGACGATCGGTTAAATAATCGACAGAAAAACGATTTAATATCGGCATAAAAATCGGCAGAAAATCGGTTGAAAATCGGCAGAAAATCGGTTGAAAATCGGTAAAAAGATCGGTTGAAAATCGGTTAATAAATCGGTAAAAGATCGGTAAAAAGATCGGTTGAAAATCGGTTAACAAATCGGTAAAAGATCGGTTATAAATCGGCAGAAAATCGGTTAAAAAATCGGTAACAAAAACAGTGAAAAATCGGTGAAGAAACGCGTTGAACCGGTTCGTCCTCACGGCAGTACAAAAAATCGAAAGTTGTCTTCCCTATATTCGGCAAAAATGGTATTCGATCCGGTGACTGCTGAGCAACGGAAGCAATTCTTCCGGCAGGGATACGCAGCGCACTTGCCAGGGTAATTAAAAAAAAAAAAGAAAAAAAGAAAAACCCACGTGAAAAGGAGATATAGCTGAGAGATAACATCAACAAAAACAACAACGAAAAAAGAAAAGCGTCTTATCGATATTTGAGTTATTAACGGTTGAGCAAACGAAAATACGGAGGTATCGAGAATCGCTCGTATCGAACATGGCATTCCAATTATTCGGGCAAATCCGAGCGCGTTTGGATACACATAGCAGCGAGAACGGTTATGCATACACGTGCGATAATATTCACCGGGGTATGCACAAAACCGCAATAAAACGTCAAGTGCGTAACACACTTGTTTAAATATATATTTTTCCACCTGTGACGATGAGCCCGCGACTACGAGCTATTTTTCACTTACCGCAACACCGCAAACACGCGACTACCCGTCCGTCACTAATTCAATTTACAAGCCGGGCTGTTACATCCGTTTCTCCGGGGATCGCCAATATCGATTATGCAGCCTCTTATTATCGGGCCTTCCGGGACTCTCCTTGAGCTTGAAAGATTATCGGTGACAAGGAAACCCGAAGAAAGAGTGACCATAAGAGAAAACTCACGAAACCTTCTGGGTACCATTTAAAACCCGAGAGAATTTTGCAACTTCGAGTACACTCTTACATATTCGACCTGAATCGTGTCGAGGCGAAACTTCCACGATTAAGCCCGTATCTGGCTATGGACGAAAATCGTATAAATATAATACCGCGACTCGCCAACCGGCGCGCATTAAATTTCATTCCCCGCGGCATAACATCAACGATCACGTGCAATCGTTACCGCCACTAACTCAATCTACAACTTCATTCGGAAAACGAGAATCTTGATTAAATATCTTTTAATTATTCGTTATTTTTATTTATTTTTATTATTTCAATAATAATACAATAATAATAATAATAATAACAGCAACAATTATTATTGTTTTTATAAATATAACTATAATATAATATAATAATAATAAATAAATAAATAAATAAATATAAATAATAATAAATCGATGGTTTTCAACATTATTAATTATTTGTTATTTACGTATCGCTATAAATATCATTATTGATTCGATATCAATAAATTAATGAAAATGATTAGGAAATCGATGTTATAGAAAAATGAATATTATTCGTTATTTACGAATAAATAAAAATGATCAATAATTTGTTATGAATAAATGAATTAAAATTATTAATATATTTCTCTTGTGAAAAAAATGTTGTTGATAATTCGTTGCTAATAAATAAATAAAGACATTGAAATAAAGAATTAATCATGCGCGATTATGAAAAATGAGATACTATTGACAATTTCTTATGAATAAATTAATAAACAAAAAATAAATAATTCGACGATATAAAAAAAATAATTATATTATTGATAATTCGTTAATAATGAATTAATATTAGGAATGTTTGTTTTTCGTATTTCGCTTTACTACGAAAAATTCGATTTTATTTCGCTTTTCGAACAAAATTTGGTTTTATTTTTGGCTCGATTCTGTTTGATGAGAAAACCCATAAATTGAGAGATAGGAATCACGGGGGCCTTCGAATGATTTGCTCGGCTTGTGGTACCAGGCACCCAACTTTTCTGAACTTTCAGCGCGTGCCGGGGGCTTTATTGCTTCAACCCTGTGCACCGTAAACGCCCGGCACGCATCCACGCGAATCTCGGGCTCTCCTCGCCTCGGATATCGATCTTGGTCACCGTCTACCCCGGCGATTAGTCTTTCGCGTGGCACCCGTCCCACATGCACCTATGTAACTTCACAGCCGAAAAAACGCCAGGAGCCAAAATTGCATACGAGGAAAACAATTTTTTTCTTAAATGAGTTTTTTGTTTGGGTTTGTTTGGGTTGCATACGACCAAAAATTGCATACGAGAGGAAAACGATTTTTTTCTTAAACAGTTTTTTTTTGTTTGGGTTTGTTTGGGTTGCATACGAGCAAAAATTGCATACGAGAGGAAAACGATTTTTTTCTTAAATAGTTTTTTTTTTGTTTGGGTTTGTTTGGGTTGCATACGAGCAAAAATTGCATAAAAGAAAAAAACGATTTCTTTCTTGAATGGGATTTTTTTTTTGGACATCGTAAAAAATAATTTTTAGGAAAATTCGATTGGTGATCGAAAGCACGACCTAAATCCTCGAATTGCGAGGTGAATCAGCATCCGAGCGTAACCGATGTAGACGCGTGTGACGAGATCGAGAAACGGACCTCGGTCGTTGACTTTTCCGACCAACCTTTCGTCTACGTTCGCCCTTCGATGAAACCCTCGATTTTTTCGATTTTTCCTCCATTCCGCGTAGGGGAATTTTTGTTATTGATTTCAAAAATGGAAAAATTGAGTTTTGGCAGAATTTCGAAATTTTAATTTTTTTGCAGTTTTGCGTAATAACGATTTTCGACGATCGCGAGAAACGTGGATTTTTCATCGAAAATTCAAAATCGCAACGTCGCGCCGAGAAAAACCTGTTATCCCGAAACTCTCGATGATTCGTCTTTCGTAATACATATACATAGTTTGTACGCTTACAGATACACGGGACACTGTCCAACCCTGAAGTTTCGCGTTGGAAAGAGATTCGGCGCCAATACAGAGGAGATAATGAAGGTCCGTACGTGATGCTACATAACCTACTTGAAACAGCTGTGGCTGATATTTCCAAGCGAAAACGTACACACGTGTGTACTCAAACGTAAAAAAAAAAAAATTCTCCCGCTTGTCCATAATCATTACCATCAGTCCACAAAACCTTCCTTTTCTTCAAATTAGAACGTTACTCGTTTCGAAAACCGTGAATTAACGATCAAGATCGTAAACATAACCTAACCTTGATCGACATTCAATTTTCCTTGGACCCAATAATATTCGTCGAGTTTTTGAATTATCCCACGTTAAAAAAAAAGTTCATTTACAAGAGTTTTTATTATCGCTCAAAAAAACAATGTCGTTTTATTTTGAATCCTAAATATTTTGTGTGAAGCGAAGAACGTCGCGATTAAATTTGCCACAGGCCTCACGATGGCTCGATTCGGCACTGGTCCTGTACGAACGCTAATATTGCTTACAATTTCGAAGAAAAGACGAACGTAAACGTACACTCAGTTTTTGGAATGTTTCGTTTCTTGTCGCTGAAAACATAAACAAGTCTGACCGGAAAGGTCATCGAAGAGGACGCGCGAGTACTTCCCCCCCCCCCCTTTTTTTTTTTTTCCCCCCCCCCCCCCCCCCCCCCCCCCCCCCCCCCCCCCTCGTCTTCCACGCCGAGCATGCGCAATCCGGCAACTTTCGTGGTCACGATCGTTCGACGTTCGCAGGAACTACTCGAGAAAAAAATCTTAAAAACTGGACCCTACAAACCAAGCTCGAGCAAAGAGGTACTGTTGCCGATTTCGACGGACGATGAGATACGAAGGGACTGGAAAAACGAAACTCGTTTGTACAAGGCGCCACCGTTTATTCTTGGTTATACAGGTAAATCGATGGTAACTTATAATCAAGCCGGAAACTAATCACAAAGTGGTTAATGACGAATATCATCGGATTTTTGTCGAACGCATTAAACACGGCTAAAAAATCGTGTTTTTAGAAGTTTTTTTACCCTTTTTTTAAGGAAATTTTGGGTTTTGGGAAAAATGAATGGTAGATTCGTGTTCAAGGGGTAAAATTACATCGAAATGGACTAGAAAAAAAAATATTAAAAATCCAAAATTTTTTTGGATTTTTGGGGAAAATGAGTTTTTTCACTAAACCATCGATAACTTTTTTTCTTTTGGGATTTGACACTCTACTTTGTGCTCAATCTCTTCGTTATGATTTTCTCTTCAAAATGCTTTTTTTTTAATTGAAATCCGATGATTTTTCGATTTTTGGCAGAATTTTAAAGTAGGACCATCGATTTTTACCAATTTTTCCATACATACCCCTTTGCCTCTTTTTTTGCGATTTTTCAAGTGGACTTTCCGGGAAAACTAAATGAGATATCGATATAATTCCAACGCCATTATTTAAGTCAGGCAAAAACCTTTTTCAAACACACCTAATAAATCTCCATAGCATATAATAAGCTCACCCTACGACCTTTTGAAATTTCGTGATTTTTGGGTTTTCGGAAAAGTGGCCGGGGAAGTCGAAAAATTTTTTTTTCCGTTTTTAAACTCTTACAAGGGTCTATTTGATCGTAAATTTTCCACTGATTACGAATATGCCCGAGTTTTTGCCGAAAGAACAAAATTAGACTGGAAAAATGCAAAAAACGGTTCTAGAATATTTTTTTGGCATATTTCCCTAGAAATGGAAAGTTCAAGGCGAATTAAATGGTGGATATGTCTTCAAGGTATAAAAATACACAAAATGAAATCCTTGTTAATCTTAATCTAAAAATGGTTGTTGCATATTGTTGTTCGATTGAGGTTAGGTTATATCCCTGGATTCAACGAGAAGTACGGTCTCTCGTTTATGCGAGCGGTCGAGGAAGGCGGTAGAGAATGGCGCGAAGCACAGACGAAATTGCGCCTCCGCCGAGACGCCTTGAGAGCCCACGTGGAGCAGCGGGCGAGTCCGCGAAATTTATTGGCCCGAGCGAGAGCCGATAACGTAGAAACCGAGGTCGACCACGGACACCCGAGGGAACGAACGTTTTTCGGTAAAAAAAAAAGGAAAGATCGAAACATTTGAAGTCGAAATTGTGAAATCGCAATTTCTCAAGGACGAAACTTATTTATCGTAAAATTCAAGCATCTATTTCTGTCTCTATGAATTCTACAAAGACTGATGCTCGATTTTTCGCCGTTAATTTCATCGACGCCGAGAAAACGGATTTCGAAAATTTGTGAGGTTATGTCGACCTTCGATATGCCCTTAAGGAATTCGTTAAATTCTCGAATTTCGCGTGATCGGAGATGAGATCGTTGAACGAACTCTGTAACGAGAGAAAAGAGAAAGGTGCGACCGGAAATTCGTACTCGCGCGTTACTCGTCTCGAATTCACAATTTACCGTCGAGATTTCCTTAAAGAGAATTCGCGCGACCGTTTAAGGAACATCTCTGCAATTGTCTCCGGGTGCGCGCGCATCCCAGCGCACTTTCCTCTTTTTTTCCGTCCTCGAAGCCACGTTGCGCCATTCACCATTCCGATAAAAAGCACGAAGTTGATTGTAGCGCCTAAAGAGATTTTTTTCCCGTTGCCTCGGCAGAAAATCAAGTTTCACCGGAAAAGCCACCAATCGTGGGTTACACGGGTCACATACCAGGCGCGAAGGGGGAATTGGCCCTTTCTCGACGTTACGCACAAGCAGCGAGGCAAGGATTGCAAGAGTTGCATCGCGAGCGGGCTGAGAGATCGAGTCGCGAGAGAGAACCGAGAGGGGATGTTTTCGCCGCGCAAATTTTTGACGAAACGTGAAAACCGGAAGTGAACGAATGCCCGAGTTGACCTTGAGCATAAGGAGACGCAGGTGCCTTGATGGGTTTTCTCAAATGTGCTTCCTTTGTTGGAAATACGTTTTTGACGGAATCCCGCGAGGCCTGGAAAACTGAAACTTCGGCGACGTACTCGCGAGACTTGCGTCCTCGAAAGTTTCGTCGATGTGCTATCATCATTCGGCCAATGTACAAATTAGCATTAGAGAGCTTAGCTCGTTTAAGGTTCAATGTAAATAGGGAAGAAAGCTCGTTAACGACTGCGATAACGTGAGACTCCAGTAACCAAAGTATGCGAAAAAATACAAGCTATTTTATTGAACGTTAAGAAAGGAGTAGAAAAAAAAAGAGGATTTGAACGTTTACGTCCTGGATGGTGGCAACCTTTCCAAACGTTGGAGCTCGCCGGTAACCGTATCGCGCCAACATTCCAAGCTCAGGGAATTCTGACCACGCGAGAGTGACATCAGCCTGGCTAGTACCATCAACGAGTGGAGATTATCGGCTCCAAAGTTCTTTCTCGATTGACGAAGCTTCACGAAATCTTCTTGTATCACATCGGTCATATCTTCCCCAATTTCGAATTCCGCATGCCTCAAAGCGTTCAGATAATCCCTGAAGTTCGAGAGTCTTTCTTCGTCACGGAAATACTGAGATGTGGCTTCCAACACCTGAGGATATATATCCTCGGCTTGCTTGTCGATCTTCAGGACTATCTGGGTCATGCACTGAAACAGATTCGTTTGAGATTCGCTGCGAAAGGGAAATTACAGAGGTTTAAAGAAGAGATATATCTCGAATACTTACCGGTATGAAAGATTTGACTTCGGATAATATCAGCACCGGAATATCCGTTTCGTACTCGACCGTGAAGTACTTAAAGTCGTAGTTGACTTTTTGAAAGTTAATCACGTCCGTTATCGCCTCGTAGTTCTTTTTTCCAGCTGGAGAAACGCGACCGCTCGTCAAGACAGTTTCGTCGATGACGAGGTGAGTATTTTTGCTCAATTGAAGCGTTCCACTCGTCAGCCTGTTGCACTCGTAGTCCTTTCTGCGAAAAGCAAAGTAAAGGTTCGAGATCGTTGACCATCGAAAATTGGCTGAGTCCAAATATTACTCACTTGGGCACGAGATTTGCGTCGTTCAGATGATCCAGCGTCAATTCCAGAAAGTGACTTTTAGGCACCAGCCGAGTGATGACCCCGTAGAGATCCTTCGCGTATGTTTTGTATCTGGAGATTGGAAAATTAGTGATGTTCATCGGTAGTGTTCCGAGGCAAAGATTATCCTTCCTCATGTACCTAAAAACACAGACTAATTAACAAATATCCAAATGGAACAGACTTTTGCATCAGAGAATACTAAGAAGATTACACGGCTGATATGAGATGGCAGATCAAGTAATCCGCAGCCAGATCATCGCCGAACAGCATTTGACCTAGAACCATTCGAAGGTCGCTCCTGACGCTTTGGGCCCTGGAAAACATCGCTGATGACACTGGATTCTTGCGAATCGCGTTATCAACGCGAATCTTTATCGCGTGGATTCTCGGTACGATCGAAGCCGGTGGATTGTGCGTTTGTATTTCGGGATCGTCCATCTTTTCAGAGTCAGGTCTGGTCCCGCCGAGCTCAAGCGAGACGAAGCCAACGATGTCGACAACCTCGTTCAACTTGTAAGAGATATCGTCGTATATCTGTCCAACGTGAAAACGCTGATTAAAACAAATACAATCATCAATGGCAGCTGTAATTCTTACTGGAATGCTCTAATGACCTTCACGATGCAAGCTTTACCATCGTCATTGGGTATCGGAAAGTTTAGAAGGTGTTCCCGAGACAAAGAGCAGCCGGAGCTTTCCTTCCGTTCCCTCTTTTTCGGAGGTTCCGCAACTTCCATGCTTTCGTCCTCTTGAACCTTCTTCGCTGCTGTAACTCTATGTTCCATTCCGCTACGAGCTTTCTCTTTGGCCCAATCGTTCAAACCTGGTATCGAAACAACCACGCATGTTTGCCTCTCCGATATCGCGTTACTGTCACATTCCTCCGAATCCCACTCCTGCAAGGTCACCGATATAGCAATTAGAACGCGTTCGGTCAAGCTCAAGGTCACTAGGGTCGCAATTGGAAACATCTGGAAAGTCTAGATTTTTCCAAAAGTGAAATCCGAAAATATTAGGAATTCTTTCGGATCTTTGGAAAATGTAGGCAATATCATACACGAGGGACGCGAATCTTCACACGCCTCGTACCTGTTATTACCCTTGATTAATGTGAGCCCCGTATCCGTCTCGGAACGCCGATCGATCGGCGGGAGTTTTGGAAACGTTCCCCTCCCAGTGGGGAACACGGAGCTCCTCTAGGAATTGGTACATTGCTCAGGAACGACGAGAGATACTCACCAAAGGTTCGGAAACGTCCGTGTATTTGCCGCAGCAAGTTTTCGATTCTCCGGTCTCCCGGTTCTTGACAGTGTACTCTCGAAGGTAATACTCCGGATCGTACATGTCTTGGATCATACCGCGGAATTTGACGAGCCTGCCGTCTTCGACATCTTCCAGCCGCGACGAATTCAGACACGGAATTCGTTCCAGACATTCGAAGTTTTCGAGGATTCGCTTGCATTCAGCCTCGTTCGCCGTGTAGTGCGCGGCTGTCCAATCTTTGAGCTCAATACCTGAATTGGAAACTCGTGAATTCTTGGGCAAATTTTTGTTTACCGAATATCAATACTTACCGCTCATTTTGCGCTTTTCTGATGGACAATCGGCGGGGACGACACGCTTTCGGCGCGAAAAATACAAGACCTTCACGGTTCTCGCTTTCGCCGCGCGCGACGCTATCGACGCGGTTGCGCGGTAAATTTAAATCGTGGAATTTCGCTGCGAGTAGCGAGTTTAAGCAATACATAATTCCAAACGCGAGAAGATTTATTATAGACGATTCTGTAATTAGAGATTTATTACAGACGGTTCGGTGACGATTCTTATAAAATCCTTCAATTTTGGCGGAGACGTCCGAACGCGTCGAGATCGAGCGTCCGGTCGCCGCATGTTTACGTTTTATTTTTTACTCCTTCAATTCAAACGCAAGATGAATTTTATTATTTTTCTAATCTTCCTGAATGTTGCTTCGTTCGTCGAGTGCACCAACGATTATTGTTCGATCGACGAGAAAGACTCGTGCAAGGAAAATCGGAAGAGCGCCCGAAATGTCGCAGGTAACCTCCAAATTCAATACCGATTCATATCAGAATTCCCTTATCGTAGCGTCAATTCCATGGACATCAAAGCTCCATTTCCCTTGTATTTTTTCAACGTGAAACTCGAGTTCTCTCCTTAAAAATTCCAGACCTGGATGACAAATACGCCGAGCTCTTGCAAAAAATCCACGACGCGGAGGCGTCATACGTACCTTGCGAAGCTCGAAAGTGCGGCTGCTTCAGAGGCGTAATAACCCGAGACTTGAAGCCCTTCGAAAGTGGCATCAACCTTAAAACTATAAATACGGCGAAAACACGGTGAGCCGCGTTACAAGTTTATCAACCAGCTCCGATGAAGTTTCCGGAAACAAATTTTTACGAACGATATCCACGGAACAGTTCCTTCGATCCAGGGGTACTCTCTACCAGCTGATAGACGGCAAAGTCTACAGGGACAAGGAATGCATGTTTCCTTCTCGATGCGCCGGCATCGAACACTTTCTGCTCCGGGTTGCCAAAGACTTTCCCAGCAATGTCGAATTTGTCGTCAATACTAGGGATTATCCGATGTCCGGCGTACACTTCGGCGAACCGCTACCCGTTTTCTCCTTCAGCAAGGTACATAATCCAAAGAAACGACTTTCCATATTACGATGTTTTTAAGTTTTCAATAAACTTAAATTAACCTAAAAACATCTGTTAAATGTATCGGCAAGGTTCCTACCGCGTGTCAAAAAAAAAAAAGCGATTCTTCTGCGTTTGGGTTAAAAATCAAATGAATTTTGTTTCCGATCACAGACTCCGGAATACTACGACATCATGTATCCAGCCTGGTCTTTCTGGGAAGGTGGTCCCGCCATATCGATATATCCACGAGGCCTGGGTCGCTGGGACAAGCACAGAAAGTCCCTGAACGAATCGGCCAATCTTTATCCTTGGCCGGCGAAAGAGAGCAAAGCCTTCTTTCGAGGCTCTCGCACCAGCACCGAACGCGACAATCTCATTCTACTATCCCGCAAGCGACCCGATCTCGTCGACGCTGCTTACACAAAAAATCAAGCTTGGAAATCCAAAGAGGACACCCTCGATGCTCTACCCGCTCCTGAAGTTTCACTCGAGTCGCACTGTCGCTACAAATACCTCGTGAATTATCGCGGCGTCGCCGCTTCTTTTCGACACAAGCATCTCTTCCTTTGTAGCTCCTTGGTCCTTCACGTCGGTTATGAATGGATCGAATTCTATTACGAATCCATGAAACCGTGGATCCACTATGTACCGGTTCCCAAGGATGCGAGTCAGAAGGAACTCGAGTGAGTCACGATTTTCCATCTTTAATTGTTTTTTAATAAATTAATTTTATAACGCCGATAAAAAATCGATTTTAATTTAAATATTGCAATTATGGAGCATCATTATGTATTATTAGATTATAATAATAATTATTATTATACGATTGATTTATGAATTCACAGATTTATTTAAATAATTTATTTGTGATAAATTCTGTAAATATTTCGTAATTTATTCAATGATCGTGGCAAAGTTTCTAAAATCATATCGATGAAAAATTTATATTATTCAGCACGATACAATTATCGTATGTAAAATAAATCAAGATTTTTTCAACGATTTATATAATTATTTTTTTTTTATAAATTAAACATTATTCATTGAGCGATTAGTGCAGAATACAAAAAATATTATTTTGAAAAGTCAACAAGTACGACAAATGTAAAAATATGAAATGTAGAAATTAATCAATTTTTTGGTTATATTTAACGTTGTTTTTTTGATCGCAGGCATTTGCTGAATTTCGCGCGAGAGAATGACCATCTTTCTCGAAAGATCGCGAGGCGGGGTCGAGATTTCGTCTGGAAGAGATTACGTTTGAAGGACGTGACGTGTTACTGGAAAAACCTGCTGGAGAGATATTCCAAGCTGTTGACTTACGACCCGCAATTGCGTTCGAATTTTGTCCACATCAGCTGAGAGTGTAACGATTAATCCTGAAATCTCGGGGGTTCCGATTGAATAAAGAATAACAAAAAAAAGAGGGAAGAAGAAAAACGCAAAAAAGAGGATAAAATACGCAGCAATTTTTTATTGTTACAATCGTTATTGGTCTTGCGTCATCATCAAGGGGGGCGATATGATACAATGCTGGGAGGGATAAAATGGTGCGCAACAAAATGGGAGATGCGGAGCGAAAAAAAAAAATTATTTGGTCCATTTCGCATGGCAAGTTGTCGAAGTGAAATTCGAGACTTTCGTGAAGGGAATAGGAGGGGAGGAGGGAATTTTTTTCTTAGCGTTTCTCCACTCGAAATAAAACCAGTGCATTTCAGGGCAATTAAGTACTAACTCAACCGGAAGTGACAAATTTCTTTCTCGTTTCTTCATCGATCTTCAAAATTCTCGGCTTTGTCAAAATTTCATTTCAAAATTTAACAGGAGAATCAGGAAATCGCGTTCTTTTTTTTTTCGTTTTCAAATATCGGACAGTTCGAGATTGGCTGGAGTTTCTCTATTATCGAAGGCACTAACCGGCGATTCTCACACGCGCTTATAACATACTATTTATAAATTACAAAAATATTTCGTCAAAGTTCACTCTGCGACACAATCACACTCGCAAAAATCACTGCACTCGAAAAACAAGAAAAAAAAAAGAAACTAAGGAGCTTGTAAGCTCGCTTGGCAATAATAGCGATTCTATCGCTTTTCTTTTTTCTTCTTTTCGTTTGTTTCGTCGTCGACACATCCAATGAGCTAAAACGGTGGTTCGATCGTGATGAATCGACTTCTTCGCTCTCGTTATCCTTACAAGCTATTATTATTATCATCGTTATAATCCTACAAGAGTTTACGCGTGAACGAAGAAGAAACTGAGAGACGCGGAATATTCGTTTTTTTTTTCTTCTTTGTTTGCTTTTTTTCACTCGTACGCTAATTCGCGCGATTCTCGGCCCGAGTCAGCGGCAGTGTAACGCGAAAAATGGAGACGCGCGAAGTTACGATTATAAGGAAGAACGAAACGACGAAACTAAAAAAAAAAAAAAAAAAAAAACGAATATCCACAAAAATTGAAAATACTTGAATATCTTCGTTTCATCGTTGGAAAATTGTCCGTTCGATCGTCGATATTTACGATAACGGATTTTCTATTTTATCGCTCGTCTCCGAAAACCGCGTTTATTAATATTATGCACTATTCAACAATGATTCATCCACGCTTTTTCTTTCAGTTTCGTTAACGCACGCCCACTGCATTTGCGACCCCGAAGAGGCTTCCATTGGGCTTCCATGAAGAACTCCGGAATTTCGGATCGTCGTCCACCACGTTCGGAGAAAAAAAAAGAAATACTGACTCGGATTTTACGCGATGAGCCCATGGGAAAACGAAGGAAGAAAAAAAACCGTGGAAAGAGCTGCCAATCGAAAAAACGCGTTTCTCAAACGCGATCCACACACTCGCTCGTATCGTGTTCAAAGATACACGCGAAACAATTTTCGAAATTTTCACAATCTCTTTTTTCCCCGAATTTTCGGAAGCTTTTTTTTTTATCGATTCGTTGGAGCGGAATTGGCAGGGAGCCAATTTTTCTCATTTTCCCGTTATTTTCGTCGGCAGTGAAATCCCGTGAAAAAAAACGTGGTTTTGATTTTCTTTTTTTTTTTTTCTTTTTACGTCACGATTCGTCGCGACGGGCTTAATCTACGAACGAACGATGTCGCTGGGCCCGTTTTTTGTCTTTACGTCGAGGCTAGATACCTCGTCAAGCTGAGAGTCAAAAGTATCACCGCGAATGTCCAGTATCGATGACTCGTCAAAACGATCGCCTCGCTTCCGCTTCCTTCACTTCCGTCGTCTCGGTTCTGTGACGTCACGAGCTGCTCGTCCGTGTCACCTGTGCAGAGTATCGTCTTTTTTTTTTTTTTTCTTTTCTCGATCTTTACTCCGAACATTCGTCATCTTTGATATTCACGATTTCGATATCTTCTTCCAAACCTCCCCTACCCCCAACTCTCCAGTTTTTTCTTCTTCGCTGCTGGAAGAAACATCGCACCGAGAGATATAAACTTTTACGATCTTTCGAAATTCGACAACAACAACAAGAACACGAAAAGTTGACGCGCGTGACTAGGTTACACTTTTTTCTTGCTCTCTCTCTCTCTTTCTCTCTCTTTCTTCTCTCTATTTCTTCCTGTCGTGCTTCTTTCAACCTTCGAACTTTTCTTTTCGATTATTTCGCTCTTCCAGGCCCGGAAACTCGACAATTCTTTTTCCTCGTCGGGTTTTCCTCGGATCCTTACGAGCCGGTTCAATACTCGTTCTCCACTGGAAAGATTCATTTCGTTCTTACAATTTTTGAGAAATTTCACTTCCTTCTCGTTTCGCCCGAGGCATGCTCTACCATGAAAACTTCGTCGAAAAACCTTTGCGAAAATACTGAGAAAAAAAATGGAAACTCGAAACTTCCTAGGTCGTGCTCGTGATACGTGAAAATTTATTCGTAATAATTCGTAATAATAATCACTCGAACGTAAAATTTTTGGGACCAAAAATTTGAAAAATGAATGAAATTTTGAACTGGCGACGGTTTCCACGAATACCAAGTTCAAGGGCCCGCAAGGACGATGGTTCAAAGTTCAATGTACCTGCGATCGCCTCGATCATCATTTCCGTGTGATTCCCGACGACACTTTTTTTTTCTTACTTCTTTTTTTTCGTTCTTTTTTTTCTCTCCCGTCTTTTTAATATTCTAAATGCAGCCGGCCACGATTAAATTATATCGACGGAGCTCCCAGACTCGCTCGGCTCGCGTCTTGAATTTCAATATCCCTCGAGATACCTCGCCACCCAAACTATTCAGCATCTTCGATCAACCTTTGTGTGTTTTTTCTTTTCTCCTTTTTTTCACATTTTTTTGAAGCTGAAGAGTCGAATTTTTTTTTTTCGAGAAAGAGGTATCTCGATATCGATGGGAAAGACAAGAATTATCGGGAATCTTATTTTGAAAATTTTTTTTTTTTTTCATTTTATAAAAGAAAAATGAGAATTGTTGGAATTTGGAAAAAATGTACAAAATCGATGTTGAAAAATGAGATTTTTTGTCAAATCGAATTTACAGTCGGATTCTCGATAATGTTGACGCAACGATCGAGAATTTTATTTTTCAACGTCGATTTTTTTATACTCCCTCGAAATTTTCAAAAATATCCATTTTCTTAGCTTAAAAGGTAAAAAAAATTGATTATTGAAAACAAAATTCACGAAATTGTCTTTTTAGTCAATTTCATCGAGAATTTTAATTCCAAACATCAATTTTTGTCCTCCTTTTTCAAAAGTCATTTTCATAACAAAATTCACTATAAAATCGACTTTTAACCAGTTTTCTCCAGTCCTTCATTTTCGAAATTCATTTTTTTACTTATCACAATTTTCTTCAATTTTAATAAGAATCGATAATGATTCATTTGTCGAATTATTGATTTGATTAATTATCGAAATTAAAATTTACTCGAGAATGAGCTTTTGAGGTTAAATCGTGGATAAATAACCGTCGCCAGTCGTGAAAAAATCGCAAACCGAACAAAAGAATAATCCAAAACGGTGGAAAAAAAAATCAAAGTACAGCATGCTCAGGCCTGAAAACGACGATGAAAAAAAAAGAGAAAAAAAAAGGGAAAAATTACAACGCGCTTACTCAGAATCAGTGCAAAGTGCAAAACCACTCGGTGCAAAGTGAGGAAGAAAGAGAGACAGAGAGTGAGAGAGAGACGAGCAAATCCAGAAAAAAGTGCATCATTCAAAAAAAAAAAAAAAAAATTCATTTCAAAGAAACAGAACTCGTTCCATTTTTCGTGCCAGTTAGCGTGCCGATATAGTCCAGAAAAACAGGCGAATCCAAAATACCGCTACGCTCCGAAATCCATCGTGCTTTTTTGTTTTTTTTTTTTTGGGTTTGTTGTTTTGTAACATTCGAGTTGTTGCTGTTGTTGTTGTTTTTTTGCAGGAGTGAGTAATTAATGGTTGTTGTTGTTGTTGTTGTTTTTCGCGGGTTTTTTTTTCTCGACCCATGCTTGTTTTTTTTTTTGTTTTAATTTTTGCCTCTCTTTTTTTGTTGTCCTCTCCGTGCGATGCTCTCCACCGAAAACATCCAATTTACTCTCGTTACGTGGTGTACCATGCCTCAAAAATACCAACATTTTCATATCACACGACCCCAACAATTATCTTCAACGAAAAAAAAAAAAAAATTATTTCGCAATATTGTTATCATTATAGCTTTTATATAATAATAATTATTATTATTATTCATATTCGTATAACATAATAATTACGAAAATAAGTTGATAATAATAATAATAGAAATATATAAAAATATTAAAATATTAAAATAAATAAATGTAATTTTGTATAATACGTTCATTGCATTCGTGATATTATTGCGAAATAATTTATTTTTCTTCTCTTGCCTCGAAAACCAATGAAGTCATCTATAAAAACAAAAAAACACCATAAAGAAAAAAAGAAACGAAAACAAAAAAGAAAAAAGGATTCACAGTGAAGTAAAAGAGAGGTTAGAGAAAAGAGGTAAGGCCAAACATAGGGAAAAGAGAATTAGGCAGCAGTGACTGAAGACTTCGAGATTCAAGGACGTCACACACGATTTTTTTACCGTAACCGAATCGATCGAATTTGCGATAAAAAAAAATAAAAGTAAAAATAAAACGAAAAAAATATTAACGCAAAGGTTCAAATGCAAACGAACGAAAAACAAAAATTTGCAAACTGCTGAACAAACCAAGGCAACGAAAAAACGCAAAAAAAAAAACGATCTATATAAATGTCCTTACATTCACGTATATTTACTGTACTCAGTGCACCGGACTCTCGAACCACGACGACGACGACGACGACGACGATCACGATGTTCTATTATACTCTATTTTGTCTCTCTTTTTTTTTAACATTTTTGTTTTCATTCTTTTTTAAGAATTTTCAAGAAAATAAAAAAATTCGATTTTTAAGAATTTGTAAGAAAATTAAAAAATTCTATTTTTAAGAATTTTCAAGAAATGTTCAAAATTCTATTTTTAACAATTTTTAAGAAATTCAAAAAATTCTATTTTTAACAAGTTTTAAGAAATAAAAAAATCGATTATAAGAATTTTTAAGAAATGTTCTTTAATTTTTTTTTTAAGAATTTGTTTTTTTTTCCAAAAGAATAAAGCATAACACAAACCCAAACAAACATTTTTCCACTTCGTATCTCTTCCTTTCTCTTCCAACGTTTTCGGGAAATTTTCGAATTGTTTAAAATATATACTTTTTTTTTGTTTTTTTTTTTTTTGTTTTCAAACTCAAGGGAAGGAAAAACGAGAAAAAAAAATCCTTCACCTGGCTAATGGAACGTAGTATGATTGTCCTTTTTTTCGAGTTCTTTTTTTTTCTCTTGTCGGGACATCGATGAAGGTCGCCAAATGAATAATAATTGACGTCACATGATCGACACGAGACGAAAAAAAAAATGGAAGAAAGAAACTAAACGAAACGATTAGAAACTTGAGTTGGCAATTGCGCGTGCGCGATACGATCGGTAATCGTATTACGGAGTATCAGTCTGCAATAATGGAAGGGGGAAATCGAGTCAATGAATCACCGCTTTGACTATCCTCATCCGCATAGACAATATATATACACGCACGCACGTGTACATATATCTTTTTTTTTTAAGGAGGGAGGCCAATGAGAGGCTCCGAGAGGCCAACATGATAAAAACGAACCGGACCGGTTATCGTCGCGGTCATCCTTTAAAAGTGAAATTTGCATCGTTCTTGATAACCGTACGATGCAAAAAGGAAAAAAATACATAAAAAAAAAATTTTAATTATTGTTCGTTCGAAGACGAAAAAATCGGTAACCGGATTGAATTATGATGAAAAATCGGCTAATCGTTAAAGATGATAATTGCAAAAAATTGGTTGGTTATCAAATATGAAAATTGAAAAAAATCGGTTGATTATCAAAATTGACGATTAAAAAAATCGGTTGATTATCGAGGTTACTAATTGCAACAAATCGGTTGATTATCAAAAATAATGATTACAAAATAGTCTTTTCTTCTCGAAAACAGTCGAAAAAAGTCTTTTTATCTCAAAAATAAAGTCGAAAAATATTTGTTCCTCCTCAAAAAAAAAATTTTCGACCACCTATTTAATCCCATAGCCCATACAATTACCCCTCTTTATGAGCATTAAAAATCACGATCGCGCATGCGTTAGTCGCTGATATCCCGAAGGGATGAAAGAAAAATTGAAATTAAAAAAACTTGGTTTCCGGTCACTACTCGAATATTTCGATGTGAAAAAAAAAAAAAAATACAAATCCACGCGTTTATCATTTTTTCCACCTTCCCCCAC
>JAPYZJ010001393.1:0-27922 GCA_030522765.1 Ophioninae sp. B BG-2022a | reverse complement strand
AAATTCGATACTCTGATCAACAACGCCGTGACCGTTGGCAACTGGACGGATGCGATGTCGTTCAACATCATGGCACGCCAGTATCGTCTCAATCAAAAATCGAGGACTTATCGTATCGACATCAGAAGCGACAGACACGTCAAGGGTCAAATGAAGTTCTTTATTGGACCGTACTACGAACACGACGACGATGACCTCTCCTATTTGAAGGAGAACTGGATGAACAGTGTACTACTAGACAAATTCATAGTCGATCGTTAGTTTTTTCTTTCACTCCTAATTGTTTCATCTACTTAAGACGCGTCTTTTCAGAAAACTTTCTTTTTCGCCCAGCGTCGATCTTTATTTAATTATCTATCACTTCCGTTTCATTAGAATACTCATTACGATGTCTCCCTTCTTATTCGCAGTGAAACCTGGTTTGAACACGATCGAACGACCGAACGGCGACTCGCTGTATACTGTAGTCGATACTACGACGGGTGACAAATTCTACAAGAAATTGTTGAAAGCGATCGAGAGCAACGAGTCGTTTACGTTCCCCGAGAGAGTCTGCTTTCCGAACAATATTATGTACCCGAAAGGTACACCCGATGGTACCAAGTACAACCTCTTCTTCTTAATCTTTCCGGTTAACGAGACCAGAATGACGACAATGGATTTACCGGCTCTGGGATATTGGCTTTATGACGGGAAAGCAATGAACTACCCGTTTGATCGTCCTCTCGAATCCTGGTTCGGCGAACTTCCGAACGTGTACATCAAGAAATTCACGATCGTCCACCTGATGAACGAAGGATGATATTTTAGGAACAATGAATTCGAGACTTACGATAAAAAGGTCGTAAATGAGAAATTAGTTGCGAACAATTACGACGAAATAGAACGCTGATGGAAAGTCTCGCTACGCGATGGACACGCACCGGAAGTCCTGGAAATACTTTTATTCGTTAATCGTTTTAATTTTAATTGATAATTCATTACGTTTCCGGTTTTAACAATCTCGAAGAATGTATGAAGGGGAACCAACTATCCTAATATACACAATACTATGTACAAATGCTGTTTTTAATAAAGCATTTACGTATTAATCTGACCATGCAATCCTTACATAGCTGATTAAGTTAGTAGTTAGTAACCTGCCAGCTTATATAGATTATTAACTTTAACAGGTCATTTTTTTTGTATTCAATTTCTTGATCTGACATAAAAGATAGTTTGATTTTTACGAGTGGTAAAAATTCTATAGTATTTGTAGTCGGTGGATACAAATCTAAAATCAGATTTTCGACATTCAAGATAGCATATTCAACTTGCAGCTATATTTCCGCGATTCTGGACTTCAAATCCCAAAAACATAAATTTCCAATAAACCCAACTATTTTTCGAACCGAATGCGTCGTTTCGCAACCGCTATTTTTCATTTGAAAAATGATACTTTATATCGGATATCCGCGATTGAAGACTTAGCGATTTGAAGAGTCATTTACTAATTATTGGTACTATAAATGTAACTACTTTACGACATTGTTGCGCCATATTGAACTTTGAAAATCTGATGTCAAATATGGCTTCAATGTCCTCAGCAAAAATCGAACTATTTTTTTCTGCCCTCCTACGTCCATTCCCATATTGCTAATTAATCTGGTGGATTAGTTTTTTAAATTTTACTAGATAAGGTACGGATGATAAAGAAACGTACCCGAAAAGGATTGTTTTCAAAAAATGACGTTCTTATCGCGGTCCAAATGTTCTTCTGACGTGTTTTTGGAATAATGGATTTACTTCTGTTTGGGTTTGTTCGTTTTGATGGGATGGATGTATAGATGGATGGCATCTCGATGGAATAGTCCATTTAGCCACTCGCGTTGAAATCCATTGTCTGATCGTTTCTAAGAAGAAATATTGGCCGTGCACGCTTTTGCCTCGCGGACTGTAATATAGATGAAATTTCGCAAAGATACAGCTTCGATCTTTCGGTGCACAAAGATAAACGGAATAACTCCGGGTTGCATTGGAAATCCGGTTATATGTACATATCAATCGTTTATAAGGTTCGGATAATCCGTGGGTCCCTCTCTCTATCAATTTCCCTCTAGAAGTCGAAAAATTTCTCAACATTGAGGTCACATGGGCCATTCTTCCTAAGATTAAGATAAAATTTGTTGGTATAAAAGCCTGTCGGGATTCTCCGTCGAAGCGCATTCTTCCTTGAGGGAAGTTGAAGCACCAAAGTAAAGCAAGTAATATTAATTAAACATCCCGCTTACTTATTGCCGAGCCATGTTACGGGAATTGTTGTTGCTGGCCCTTACGGGCTTTTGCCTGGCTCAGGCAGTGGGCCTCGAAACTCGCACTGCGGATGTCGATATGCTCAACAAACAGAAGAAAATCTATGAGCTATTCTTCTTCATCGAACAACCCAAAATCGTGGGAAGCGAAATGTACGAGATGGGATATACCTACGACATCGAGAACAACATAGATATGTACACCGAGAAGGTATACACATTAGGTTTTGCCATCGTAAAAATTCCAAATTAGTACATTAGAGTTAAATTATGAGGGCTACTGTGAAGTTGCTACTATCGACAGAAAAGACACGCAACGTTTTTCGAATCGGCGAAGTTCTGTCTACCAGTTTTGATATTTGCTGGAAAAATGTTTCGCGTCAAATGTCGATAATAATTCGTACGTGCACCAAGCCAGAAATATTCATTTTAATGTCTGTCGTATATGTACTCGACCATGTAATTCTCTGAATCTTTTCATTTGTTTAATCGATCAGTTTTTTATTTAATTTTACATACAGATTTATTTACTTCCACATCTGCAACAATTTCATTTTGATACGAAAATATGATGTTTTGTTGTATATAAATATTAGTAGCTACCTTGGGAAGATTCTTGATGCAATTCTATAATTGAATTTACCTATATATTTGAGAATGATCTTTCCATTACTTCCAGTTAGAAGACATATCCAGTAGTCTTAACAGACATGCTGGTATGTTTGTATCTGAATATTGTCAATTTTTCTATATGCCAACGAAAGTGGTTTAGAGTCTACCTTTGTTGGAATTATTCCGGGCCTCTCTTACCAAATTTTTATTCAATATCGGGATGACATTTTCTTTTTCCAGATGTTCGTACGGGAATTCCTGTTCCGCTTTAAGTTCGGTATGCTGAAACGTGGTGCTCTCTTCAGCGTGTACAATGAGGAACACCGTAACGAGCTTCTGTCTCTGTTCCGTCTCTTCTACACCGCCAAGGACTTCGATACCTTCTACAGGACTGCCTGTTTCGCTCGTATCTACATGAACGAGGGTATGTTCGTGACGGCTTTCTCGACTGCTGTCATATTCCGTCCCGACTGCAAGTACCTCCAGCTGCCACCCCTCTACGAGATCTACCCTCACTTCTTCTTCGACCACGAAATTATTCAGAAGGCTCACCACATCAAGATGACGATGGGTACGTGAAAAAACAAACAACAATTATTTACAACTTAATTATCGTAGGTTTGTAAAAAATACAATAGTTACCAAGGACCTAGGGATCTTTTCTACAAAATTCATTTATTTGGCGCGTAGTGGCAATACTCCTACCATAATAATGAAACTTTTGTACGACGAAATACTTATTTCCAGTTTTGAGCAATACGAAAATGATAAGGTGAAGATAAGAAAGGTTGATTTATGACGAAGAGAAAAAACATTAATCATCTGTGATCATACTTCATTCGAGTGATACTTCATTAATTTGTTATCATACTCCATCCTTAAAAACTGCACCTCTTGACCCCTCTTTTTTCGAATTCTTTTTTCACAGACCACAAGAAAACCTTCTCAATGGGCAACGCCGAAACTTTCCTGATCGATATGAACTACACCCAAATGTGCGACCGTTTCCAGACTTTCGAGAACGAATACAAGCTTAATTATTTCATGGAGGACATTGAACTGAACAACTTCTACTATTACTTCCGCACCGCATTCCCCTTCTGGCTGAGCATGAAAGACTTCCATATTGTCCCTGAACACATTCGCGGAGAGTTATATTTGACATTCCATCAGCAAATGCTGGCACGTTACTACCTTGAACGTTTGTCGAACGGGCTTGGTCTCATCGACGACTTTGATCTTAGCCAATACTTCATGCCTTCCTTCTACTCGAACCTCGTCTATCCCAACGGTGTCAGTGTCCCGAAACGAGATTTCATGAGCCTGGTACCATTCTACAAGTACAAATACGTCAAGGTGAGTTTCAATGTTACTAAACTCATTACACGATCTGAATTCCCGATCAAGTTTGCTCGAGTTTGATTGATCGGTTACTTTGAAGTTTCGGTCGCGACGTAACGGCAGTTAAATTTAAAGAACCAAAGATCAAATCGATGATAATCATCAGATTATCCACTAACTTTGGACAATGGCTGGTAAATTCTCTCCAACAGTCTTTATTTACCTTTTATTACCGGATCGTATATCAGTTCGAATGAAAAAATCAAATCGAGAGACAAATGATCGCTTTTCTTCAAGTTTCATAGTTTGGCCAGTTTCGTTTTTTTTTCGACACTGCGAGATAACACACCGAATGATTTATGTCAGGTAGAATTATCCAGCGGTAACATTGTCATTTGCATCCCCAGGAAGTCGAGACCATGGAGATGCGAATCCTCGCAGCCATCGACTCTGGTTTCGTGATGGATCGTGAAGGCAAGCAATTCGCTATCTACACCCCGGAAGGTTTGAACATTCTCGGTAACATAATTGAGGGTAACTTCGACTCCTGCAATACGAGATTCTACGGCGCCGTGGATGCCCTCTACAGAGACATATTCGGATTCAATTTCAACTGCAAGAGCAAGAATTGCTTCGTTCCCAGTGTACTCCAGATGTACAGCACGAGCATGAGGGATCCCGCTTTCTACCGACTTTACAAGAGAATCATCAATTACTTCCTGAGATACAAGTGTCACGTACCAACGTACGATCTCAACGAGCTCGAGTTCACCGGTGTCAAGATCGAGAACGTTTTCACCGACAAGATCTTTACCTTCTTCGAGAAATTCGACACGGTGATCGACAACGCGGTGACCGTTGACAACTGGAAGGACGCGATGTCCTTCAACATCATGGCACGCCAGTATCGTCTCAACTATAAACCGTTCACTTATCGTTTCGACGTTAAGAGCGACAGAAACGTCAAGGGTATGGTGAAGATCTTCCTTGGACCTTACTTCGAGCACTACGAAAATGACTTCATGTTCTTCAAGGAGAACTGGATGAACTTCTTTGAACTTGACCAATTCATTGTCGACCGTGAGTACACTCTTTTATTTAGCGCGTGCCTTTCCCTCGTAGGTCGTAGGTCGTTCCATTTTCTGAAACTCGAGTATTAGTCTCCAATCTTGAAACAACGCGGGCAAGCAATTCGAAACGCTATGACAAATTGACAAAAGATCGGGAGTGACGTACATCAGGGAAAAACCGATAACACGCCAGAGTCACTGAGATCAATGTTGTGCAACAATAATGACGACACCTTATAGCTAATCATTGTGATCTTGCTTTTCATTCGCAGTGAAACCTGGTATGAACACGATCGAGCGACTGAGCACGGAATCGGCGTGCACGATGAACGAGATGTTCTCGGGTGACAAATTCTACAAGAAGCTGATGAAGGCGATCGAGGGCAACGAACCGTTCACCTACACCGACAAAATGTTCTCCTTCCCGAACCGCCTTCTCTTCCCGAAGGGTACAACTGACGGAATGAAGTTCAAGTTCTTCTTCTTCATCACCCCGATTGACGAGGCTAAATTAACCACAATGGATCTACCGGTGTTTGGCAAATTCTTGTACGACGGAAGACCAATGACATTCCCCCTGGATCGTCCTTTCTACACGTGGTACTTCCAACTTCCGAACGCGTATCTAACCGACGTCAAGATCTTCCACCTCAAGGGCGAAGAGCACAATTTCATGTCCAAGGGAATGGGAACCTACGGCATGGATGACAAATTTATGTTCGACAAGACTATGGATGACAAATTCATGACTGACAAGTACGACACGAAATATGGCACGCATCGCACTTTTGACAAGTTTGAAAAGCCCTTCTACACGATGGACATGCAACATCGCTTCAACGTCTGAGGGCTATGAATAATTTACACGGAACTTGCACGAATTGAAAATTCATGATTCGTGCGATCATTGATTTTTGTACATGTGTTTTTATAGATATTCATCTTAATTATATATATATATACATATATATCCACATATTTCTGTTCTGCTTTGGTCAATAAAATGATTCTAAAACTGATATGTTCCTGGAGTTGAAATGTTTATTTGGTAACTCGTATGGTTTAATGGAATAAAATAATTTTTCTAAAACGGTCGCAAAAGTTGTTGCAGATGCAACAGCATCCATTAATTAGTGAAATGTCGTTGGACATAACGAGGCTGCGCTCAAAATTCAATTTCGTATGATTCACGATATTTGACCCTATGTGGAATAGAACCAGCAGAGAACGTTCGTTCATTCATTGTACAATTGTTTTCGCAAGTCTTTAAAGCGATAACGACTTTGGCTGATCTCTCGGCATACTGTTTGAAGCGGACGCTCACTTTTAATATTTCCACACATACTTTTGGTGTACGGACTCTTATCAACAATGAGATCACTCGGGTGTTTCTCATCGCATCGAATATTGTTTTTCCAATTTTTCTTGCGTAAACCAAATGCCTCCAGAAGTGCAATCGATTGGAGTTGGGATTATTGTTGCTTGTCAAACGTTTTATCGTTAATCGACCATTGCGATTTTTTCACTTGCAGTTATGATGTAACAGGCGTTCATTACATTGTTTTATAGTATTATAAGCGGATATAGATTTAAAAATATCGACACTACCATTCTTCATGTAGATAAGGAAAATTTTGATTCATATGTACATTTTTGTAAAAAAATAAGTTTCGTACAATTATGAATAGAATATTGTACACATATGTGTAATTGCGTACTTTTGCAGCTCTTCGTAGTTGGTTTAATCGCACATTACCAATACTCATTCTGCGATAATGAAGATCACATTGAAAAGGGAAAATAAAAAAAATATTACGAAGTTTAATATTTGTAGATAAAGTAAAGTGAATGTAACAGGAACCATACGTTATTAATAAAACGTCATATAAAAATTTGTATAATGGAAATCAGACAAAAAGGATGTTTTTTTATTTCTTAAAATTCCATCAGCAGATTTGCAGGATGAAATCCACAGGAACATTTTTGGTAACAACATGTAGCAAACTACACCTACATCTGAAAATGGAATTTCTCTGAATAATAAAAATAATAAATCAAAAGAAATTTTTATCGCATTTCAGAATAGCGTAAATCAACGTCCTAACGAGTGTAGAATAATATAAATATTATCACGCAAAATATTATTAAAAAAATAAAACAAACATAAAGCAATTTATTGTTAGTAAATAAAAAAAGCACAAGCGTAAGCAAAATTTTATTAATAAAGTAAAATTGAACGAAGAAAAATTGAAGAACCCTGATGAAGCAACTGTCAAATACAAACACATGTTTACATGTGTGTATTTTACAAAGTAGTAATCAGTATCGATACGATTAGAGTATCCAGAGGTTAATTGTTGATAAGGACGTGCTTTATCGAAGAGATGAAAAAAAAAATACAGCCGATTTAATTGAAGAGCGTGAACGAGAAAATTCTTGAATTATTTGGAAGAAGGTTTACGAAAAAAATACGTACCCTTTACATGATACAAATAATGATGCTTCATCATTATCGCTTCTCGTCATCGACGCGTATTTTCTTCTAAATTCATGGCTTCTCGAAACATCGCCCAAGTGCACTTTTACCGCATGTTTCACCAGATTGGGTATGATTGATGGAAGAATATGCCGAAGAAAAGCTCCGTTCGAGAAGATTACGTTTTTCTAGTCGCGATCCAAACTTTTTTACATCGAAGCGAGTATACTTTCGATGTTTCGAAAGAGTTTATCACTGTTTTTGTTTTGCAAAAGTGTATTTTGAATCATAAACATACTGTAGTTTTTCCCTCTGCATAAATCTTTTTGTTTCGTTTCCTGTATGCATCGTAAGAATAACAAATGACCTTCGAAGTACACCAAAGTCAAACGCGTTCACACTGGTTTGTTTACATCCCGCGTACGTCGCGCTCGGCTGAACGCCTCCACCCCACATTTCTATTCGAAACGCATTGACAACCACCGACTGATTGACGATCTCGTTTCGCAGTCGCGGCGATATGACATCAGTATAATTTATAAGTCGCTAGATTTAACGTAATGTACGTAAAAATAATTAAAATACACGCTCGCCCAACCGATAGATCCGGTTCGCGATGAGGATTCCAAGATGGCCGAATCTAGTAGGAAAACCATCGAGTTGGCAACACTGTGTTCTCGACAAACTGTTTTGCTGGAAGGATTCCCCTACCAATCGCTTTTCTATTTGTCCTGCAGCGGCTTCCAGAAAAGAAACTGTAACCGTGCACGGTTTTATCATACAGACCGAAATACGGATGCACGTTCTTACTGATACGTCTTTAATGTTTTGGTGCATAAAGTGAACAGATTAAGGCAGTTCCGCATTGAAAAATACGATTAATATGTATCCATTTATCGAACGATTACATGGAATGAATAATTCGTGGGTCTCTCCGAAAGTCCGAAAATTTCTCAACTTTGAGGTCACACGGGCCATTGTTAACGAGATTACGATGAAATTTGTCGGTATAAAAGCTGGCCAGAATTCTCCGTCAAGGCATATTCCACCTTGGTGAAGTTGAAGCAACAACGTAAACAAGGCAAAACCGAATATCCGTTTCACGAATTGTCGAGCCATGATGCGGGAATTGTTGTTGCTGGCCCTTACGGGCTTTTGCCTGGCCCAGGCAGTGGGCCTGGAAACTCGCACTGCGGACGTCGATATGCTGCACAAACAGAAGAAAATCTACGAACTATTCTTCTTCATTGAACAACCCAAGATCATTGGAAGTGGCATGTACGAGATAGGATATACCTTCGACATCGAGAACAACATGGATATGTACACCGATAAGGTATGCACATTAGGTTTTTCCATCGTAAAAATTTCAAATTAGTACATTTGAGTTAAATTATGACGGCTACTGTGAAGTTGCTACTATCGACAGAAAAAACACACAACGTTTTTCGAATCGGCGAAGTTCTGCCTACCAGTTTTGATATTTGCTGGAAAAATGTTTCGCGTCAAATGTCGATATTAATTCGTACTTGCACCAAGCCAGAAATATTCATTTTAATGTCTGTCGCATATGTACTCGACCATGTAATTCTCTGAATCTTTTTATTTGTTTAATCGATCAGTTTTTTATTTAATTTTACATACAGGTTTATTTACTTCCACATCTGCAACAATTTCATTTTGATATGAAAATATGATGTTTTGTTGTATATAAATATTAGTAGCTACCTTGGAAAGATTCTTGATGCAATTCTGTAATTGAATTTACCTATATCTTTGAGAATGATCTTTCCATTACTTCCAGTTAAAAGATATATCCAGTAGTCTTAACAGACATGCTGGTATGTTTGTATCTGAATATTGTAAATTTTTCTATATGCCAACGAGAGTGGTTTAGAGTCTACCTTTGTCGTAATTATTCCGGCCCTCTCTTACCAAATTTTTATTCAAGATCGGGATGACATTTTCTTTTTCCAGATGTTCGTACAGGAATTCCTGTTCCGCTTTAAGTTCGGTATGCTGAAACGTGGTGCTCTCTTCAGCTTGTACAATGAGGAACACCGTAACGAGCTTCTGTCTCTGTTCCGTCTCTTCTACACCGCCAAGGACTTCGATACTTTCTACAAAACTGCCTGTTTCGCACGTATCTTCATGAACGAGGGTATGTTCGTGACGGCTTTCTCGACTGCTGTCATGTTCCGTCCCGACTGCAAGTACATCCAACTGCCACCGTTCTACGAGATCTTCCCTCACTTCTTCTTTGATCACGAAATCATTCAGCAGGCTCACTACATCAAGATGACAATGGGTATGTAAACCAAACAAAAAAAAATTGTTCTTAATCGAATTATTGAAAGTATTGTACAAATCGTACTTTTTTACAAACCCAACGCTTTTTAACGAAGAAATATTACGAGATACTAATACAATCTCTACATGATCAAGCAATGCAAGAATTTTTTAAATTTTTCTTCAATGCGAGATTTTACGTGGCTCTAATAGCTCTTTTTGATCCAATCATTTTCATAGGTCACAAGAAGACCCTTCCGATGGACCATGCTGAAACTTACCTGATCGACATGAACTACACCCAAATGTGCAGCCGTTATCAATATTTCGAGAACGAATACAAGCTCAACTACTTCATGGAGGATATTGAACTCAACAACTACTACTATTACTTCCGCACCGCATTCCCCTTCTGGCTGAGCATGAAGGACTTCCACATTGTACCTGAAAACATTCGCGGAGAATTGTACTACGCATTCCATCAGCAATTAATGGCACGTTACTACCTTGAACGTTTGTCGAACGGTCTTGGTTACATCGAGGACTTTGATCTTAGCCAAATGTTCATGCCATCATTCTACTCGAACCTTGTCTATCCCAACGGTGTCAGTGTCCCGAAACGAGATTTCATGAGCATGATACCATTCTACAAGTACAAATACGTAACGGTGAGTCTCAATATTACTAAACTCGTTACACGATGTAAATTCCCGATTAAGTTTGCTCGAGTTTGATTAACTGGTCACTTTGATGTTTCGGTCGCATCTTTATGGCAGTAAAATTTAAAGAACCACAGATAAAAAAAATAATCATTAGATTATCCACCAACTTTGGACAATGGCTGGGAAATTTTTTCCCACAGCCTCGTGATTATGTTCTTTTGGGGTTGCTGGTAACTGATTAACTGCTCTTAGTTTTATTACCAGATCTTATATCATCTCGAACAAAAAAATCGAATCGACAGACGAAGCATTTCCAAATATCAGTTTCGGACAAATGATCAATTTTTGGTCTTCGATGCTGCGAGATTTTGCAGCTCATAAAACTACTTGATAATTTATGTCTGATAAAATTCTCCAATGATAACTTCGTTATTTCTATCCACAGGAAGTCGAGAACTTAGAAATGCGAATCCTCGCAGCTATCGACTCCGGTTTCGTGTTCGATCGTGATGGCAAACAATTCGGTATCTACACCCCCGAAGGTCTGAACATTCTTGGTAACATAATTGAGGGTAACTTCGACTCTTGCAACACGAGATTCTACGGTGCCGTGGATGCCCTCTTCAGAGACATATTCGGCTTCAACTTCAACTGCAAGAGCAAGAATTGCTTCGTTCCCAGTGTACTCCAGACGTACAGCACGAGCTTGAGGGATCCAGCGTTCTACCGGCTCTACAAGAGAATCATGAATTACTTCTTCAGATACAAGTGCAACCTAGCGCCGTACACGTATAACGAGCTCGAGTTCACCGGTGTCAAGATCGAGAACGTTTTCGTCGACAAGGTCTTCACCTTCTTCGAGAAATTCGACACGGTGATCGACAACGCAGTTACCGTTGACAACTGGAAGGAAGCGATGTCGTTCAACATCATGACACGCCAGTATCGTCTCAACTACAAACCGTTCACTTATCGTTTCGACGTTAAGAGCGACAGAAACGTCAAGGGTATGGTGAAGATCTTCCTCGGACCATACTTCGAGCACTACGACAACGTGTTCGACTTTTTCAAGGATAACTGGATGAACTTCTTCGAACTCGACAAATTCATTGTCGACCGTAAGTATACTCTTTTATTTACCCCGTGACTTTTTCTGTTCCACGACTCCAACGGGATCGAGTACTTTTCTCGGCCGACTTTATTTTCCATCATTTCCGGCTTGTGAAAATGTTTCTATTAGCTCCGAAGATCAAAATTTCGAATTTACGATTTTCCAGGCGGGTCGAAATTCCCGTGCCCAACCTAAACTATTTCGAACTTAAATTCAATCTTTTTTCACAAGCGTTTATCGTGCATAAGAGCAAATGCTTCGAGGAGCGCAAAAACGATTGCCGCAAGCCGCAAAAACTTACAGTTCCCGATCAATCTTGAAACAACGCGGGCAAGCAATTCGAAACGCTATGACAAATTGACAAAAGACCGGGAGTGACGTACATCAGGGAAAAAACCGATAACACGCCAGAGTCACTGAGATCAATGTTGTGCAACAATAATGACGACACCTTATAGCTAATCATTGTGATCTTGACTTTTCATTCGCAGTGAAACCTGGTATGAACACGATCGAGCGATTGAGTACGGAATCGGCGAAGACGATGAACGAGATGTTCACGGGTGACAAGTTCTACAAGAAGCTGTTGAAGGCGATCGAGGGCAACGAGCCGTTCACTTACACTGACAAAATGTTCTCCTTCCCGAACCACCTTCTCTTCCCGAAGGGTACAACCGACGGAATGAAGTTCAACTTCTTCTTCTTCATAAGCCCGATCGACGAGGCTAAATTGACCACGTTCGACCTACCGATGTTCGGAAAATTCTTGTACGACGGAAGACCAATGATGTTCCCCTTGGATCGTGTGCCCCATGCTCCATTCTTCCAACTCCCTAACGCCTTCTTCAAGGACTTCCAGATCTTCCACTACAAGGGTAAAGAGGGCTTTTTCATGGACAAGGAAATCAACACTTTCGACGATAAGTACATGGATGACAAATTCATGTTCAACAAGTACGACACGAAGTACGGCTTCCGTCGTAACTTCGACAAGTTCGATAAGCCCTTCTACTCGATGGACAAATACCGCCAATTCCACTTCTAATGGCTGTGAATAATTCGTTCGGAACGCTGCCTCGTTCCGCGTTTTTTTGCGATCACCGTTTCTAGTAAATGCTTTTTTTTTCTGTATAGATACGTGCCATAATTGTTTTGGTGTATCTTCTTTTTTGCTAATAAAATATTTGAAAAACTATACATCCCCATGAGTTGGAAAATTTATTGGGTTCGTTATCTAACGTATTCCTGATGCGTCCGAAGAAAACACCTTTTCTACAATCGTCACCAGTTTGGGTTTATCCGAAAAAGCAGAAAAAAGACTCCGGAAAAGCAGTTCATCCAATTTTCTTCAAATTTAGCACCGACGTTCTATTCTATATTCGAAGACATCCCCTAAAGGGATTTTCGCTGCCGTCAAATCGTTTGGCTAAAATGCCAAAACAAAACAAAGGCTAATATACGAAAATATTTGTAACGTGTTAATTGGGATTGCGAAGCAATAATTCCAATTATAATTTCGTCAATTAACAGTAATTTTTTTATTGGAATTGTAACTCACATCATTTTTGGTTAATTACAATCAATAGCAATTAATTCTTCGATTTATTATAATAATATCGATAAAAAGTACAATTATAACCTACAAATTGCCATTACAATGTATAAACTAGATTCAATATGATAATTGCAAAACAAATGAAATTTGCAACGTTGTAATCGTAACACAATTCGCAATTATAATATACAAATTAATCGAGTTTCTATAAGTTCAATTGTAGTGTGTAAACTGAAAGTACGATATGGAATTTACGATTGCAATTTACGATGTGTCGATTCCAAATATAATATTTTAATTTCCATTACTGCGATCAAGTGGAATTTACATTCCACGAATTACATCGACAATGTAAATTCATAAAAATATATTTGATCTCAAATTTTTCGTGACAATTTTTCCGGATATTTTCAATTTGTCCTTAACCTACAAATTTTTTTTCTCATGTAGACCGCGCAATCAAAGTCCTTTATTTACTATTTTGAATTGGCTATTGGCTAAAGTGGAACTTTGAAGAAATTCCAAATTCCAATTTTTTCATTGGTTAAAAACCTTACAGATTAATGATAAACTCGAGAGATAAAAGAAAGAGTGATTGCTAAAAAACAGAGAAGCCTCAATATTGCCCGTTGAATTTTTGGAATGAAACAACGGACGAAGTAAACATCGGATTTCAACCATTCATTGATTGGTGGGTTTGTTTGGGTTTAACACTGCCGACGAGTTGATGTCCCTAAATAGAGACGAACAAGTGCGGCTTTTGGCTTCTCTGATAAAAGGAAACAATATGTAATTGTATATATTGTACGGAAACGGTGTCGGACCACTTGCGAGAGAGAATTAATACATTAGTCCATCCAGCGATCGATTTAGAAACTTGGAGTTCTTTTGGAGGCAATTTCGAAAAAGACAGATGTTTCGATATGCCAATTTTTGCACTTACTAAAAACGGAGTGACCGGAATTTTAGTAAATTAGTAGCAAATAAACAGCGAATAAATAAAAGATGACAATGTTTTGTATTTTTTTTGTATTCAGTAAATGTAGTTGAGCCATCGAGTCTGTTAGTTATCGTACTCAATTTACATTACCGTCTGGACACATGTACAGATGGTGACTTTACCGACAGTCGCTATTTCGATTTCTTCTTTATCTACTTTCGATAACTATGATCACCTTTTTTTCATACAGTTAAAAAAAATTACATAGCAGCCGATAAAGTTCAATAAATCTCACTGTATAATAAACTTCTTATTGATTGCAGTTAATAATAGAGTTAAATATAATTAAAAACCAACAATATTCATAAAATACATGAATCAATAAATACAATAATATTAAAAGAAAACATTATTAATTACTATGAATAATAATAAAACAAACAAATTAATAAAATAATTAAATACATCAAATAATACATAAATATAATCGTAAAATTATATTAAATATAACGTGATTACATTCTAATAAATTGCAAAGAAGTATACTAGATTTTTTATTTAATATTTTATACCGAAATATAATTAATTAAAAAATAATTGATTTTATTACGAATCCTTATATTTAAAAATATTTCACAAATAATTAATGTAACAAATTTATTATTTTATTTTCCTGCAATTGGAGGTGCAAATTTGCGATAACCTTCAAAATCGTAATTTATATGAATTGTCTGCAATTGAAGTTGCAAAATTACTGCGCAAAGTTCAATGCACGTTTTTCATATTATTATTTTTAATAAAATCTGTAAATAGTTCAATAAACATTTACTATATTATTCACCATCTTCATTAGGCTTCGAGTCTTATCGAATAACCAACGGAAGGTCATCTTCCAATTGTATGAACATTTTTTTTAAATCGATGCCCGCAATAAAAGTAAATAAAATAATAATTGCAAAAAAAACATCGACAAAAAATAAATTAAAAAACTAAATCTTTTAATTTGCCCGAATAAATAAAACAATAAAATTCGTATTTTTCATAAAACTGCAGCGTATCGAAATTTCATTCCGTTTACGTACAGGCGATACCAAGGATTGTTAATGAATGAATGTATCGAGCAAATAAATTTCCGGTTGGCACATGCCGATTAAAATATCGAATGAAAAGGTTATCGTTTTTTAATCTCAACATGAGCAAAAGCCAAAAAACACGAGGGTGATAAACTTTTACCACTTTTGTTCTCAATGCTTGTACACTTAATGATCGAAAAAATTCAACAACACGAGATCAGAAAGCGGAGCAAACAATTTTTTCAATCCATTATTAAAAAAGTGATAATAAGTCGTTTAATTAATTGCGAGAAAATAAAATTCGTAATAATAGGAGAATAATTTTATTTAGTCTTTAACGATGTAATTAATAAAACCCTTAAGACATAACTGATTTGTTAAAAGTTCGAATCGTGAAAGGTCTTAAAAATTTTCGAATCGTAGAAAAGTTTATAATAATTGCAATATAATAATAATAATAATAATAATAATAATAATAATATTAATATTGACCTTTAGGCAACGCTGAAGGTTAAAAAAAGTAATAGTTGTTATCAGTCGATTGGTAAAATCGTAATCATTTTTAAAGTTATGATTTTTTAGTATCAAGCCAGTAGTCGAATCGAGGATTGAAAAATAAGCGTTTGTGGAGGGTTAACGAACGTTGGATGTAATTTTGAAAAAAATATATCGTTTCGAATGCAAAAAATTCATTAATCTTTGGGGGGTCAAGTTCACGGCGGTTCCCAGATCCTCGAATCTCGGGATGTCAAAGTGGAATTTCTATCAGCTCGGTTGCAATTCACGTCTGCATAAATAATCAAACTTTTTTGATTAACCGCGATAAAAAGTATTTTTGTATATCTTTTTTTTTTTTATTTTTGGTTTCAAAGTGAACGTTTGAGGATTTCGCAGTGAATGTCAGAGGTTGCAGATATTATTTATCCCCTCTCGAAGACACGAAAAATTCCTATATAAGCCATCATCCGAGTCGATCGAAGCATAACACTTCTGGTTGGCCAGGAGTTGGTTCTCGATTTTTCTGTCCTTCGCAAAGAATCGTAGAAGATGAAAATTGTCTTCGTCCTTGCGACCGTGTGTCTCGCTCTCGCGGCAGCGATTCACACGACCCCTAACGAAGTCGCTGATAAGAGTTACTTGACCAAGCAGAAGAGCATTTATCAACTCTACTGGCACGTCGATCAGCCAACAACCGTACTCCCGGAACTCTATCAGAAGGCTCGCACTTTCAGCATCGCCGATCATTTGGACTCTTACACGAATCAGGTAAAAAAAAATCTACCAAATCTACCAAGAATCTACCAAATGGGTATAAGTTTACACTTTTGAGAAATATTGGTGTTGCATTTGCTGCTGGAATGCGAAATTGAAGTATTGGCTGAATTGGAATGGAGACAGTTTTCGTTGGGTCAATTGGTGCAGTTGGACTCGAAGGCGGTTCAATTCTATCAATTGGTAGGCTTGAATTGGAAGGTAGTCCAATTCTATCAATTGGTAGGCTTGAACTGGATAGCAGTCCAATTCTATCAATTAGTAGGCTTGAACTGGAAAGCAGTCCAATTCTATCAATTGGTAGACTTCAACTGGAAGGCAGTGCATTTCTATCAATTGGTAGGCTTGAACTGAAAAGCAGTCCAATTCTATCAATTGGTAGACTTGAACTAGAAGGCAGTCCAATTCTATAAATTGGTAGGCTTGAACTGGAAAGCAGTCCAATTCTATCAATCGGTAGACTTGAACTGAAAAGCAGTCCAATTCTATCAATTGGTAGACTTGAACTGGCAGGCAGTGCATTTCTATCAATTGGTAGGCTTGAACTGGAAGGCAGTCCAATTCTATCAATCGGTAGGCTTGAACTGGAAGGCAGTCAAATTCTATCAATTGGTAGACTTGAACTGGAAGGCAGTCCAATTCTATCAATCGGTAGACTTGAACTGGAAAGCAGTCCAATTCTATCAATAGGTAGGCTTTAACTGGAAGGCAGTCAAATTCCGGATCAATTAGCTGAACTAGACCAATCAGCAAACTTGGACTGAAAGCCAGTAAACTTCTGGATCAATGGACTGAACTGGTCCAATTGTTAGAACCGTTCTGTCAGTAAATCCAGTTCTTCCAATTGATAGAACTGAACTGCCTTCCAGTTTCAATCAACCAAACATCCAGCCCACCAATCGGTCCAATTCTACCGATTGGACGACAGTCCAATGCTCCAAAAGTCCTTGCTCCAGAATTGATAGAACTCCTCAAAAGACAATCCAGTTCTTCCATGATCTTCCAGTCTACCAAGAATTATAACTAAACCAACGAAGAGTTTTCCTATATCAATAGTCCATAAGAGTGTCTAATTCTGAACCAAGTCCAATTCTGGTCAAGTCAACCAAACAAACCCAAACAAACCCAAACAATTGATCGATCAATCGCATACGAAAACATTTCGAAAGACCTCCATCAACTTCCACAAATACAATAACTAAGGAATCCACGTTAGGTCGCAGTTCAAGAGTTTCTCGAACGATGGAAGCATGGAATGATTCCCCGTGAGGAAATCTTCTCCGTGTTCTATCCGCATCATTTGGAAGAGGCTAAAGCTTTGTTCCACGTGTTGTACTACGCGAAAGACTTCAACACTTTCTACAACACAGCTGTATGGGCACGTTTCAACATGAACGAGAAGCTCTTCACGTATGCTTTGTCCGTAGCGGTGATTCATCGTCACGACACGAAGCACATCAAGCTTCCACCTCTGTACGAGATAATGCCGCATTACTTCTTCAACAACGAAGTGATCCAGCAGGCTCATCACATCAAGATGGGCGATGTTTGTAAGTTGGCTAATTCTCATCATCCGATCGTTTCATCATCAGCACATTTGATCTTGAGCAATGCCATGACCTTGATCTTCTCAAAACCCATAAATGGTGATAAATCTGAGTTTTTTTACGTTTCGCAACAGCTGGTGTGAAAAAGGGTGTGAGCATAAAGTACCACGAGGGTGGTGTAAATGATATCGTGATAACGGCTAACTACAGCGGATGGTACATGAGCCACGATTACCATAGCGAGGAAAAGCTCACTTATTTCACCGAGGACGTTGGTCTCAACACGTTCTACTTCTATTTCAAGCACGAATATCCATTCTGGCTAAACAGCACCGAAATCCAATTGCCGCATCATCTTCGCGGTGAAGTTTACTATTACGGCCACAAGCAATTGTTGGCACGTTACTATTTGGAGCGTTTGTCGAACGGTATTGGAGAGATCGAGGACTTTGACTGGCACAAGCCAATCGTTCCAGGATTCCATCCAACCATAGTTCATCCCAACGGTTTGCCTTTCCCTCATCGTCCATCAGGTTCCGAAATTCCCGTTTACAAATATCCTTATGTCCATCAAGTCGAAGAAATCGAGAACCGAGTAACGTACGCTATTGATTCTGGTTACGCACGTGACGTCCATCACAACGGTATTGACATCTACACACCGGAAGGCTTCAACGTTTTAGCTAACTTGATCGAAGGCAACGCCGATTCCATTAATTATCGTTTGTACAACTCCCTCGATCACGTATGCAAGAAAATCCTTGGATTCAACTTGGAACCTGTCCACAAGTATCAGATCGTACCCAGCGCTTTGGAAACGTTCGTAACGAGCCTCAGAGACCCTGCTTTCTACCGGATTTACAAGAAGATCATTGGATACCTACACCAGTGAGTCTAATCGTTTCAAAAACTCCCGAATTTCATCAATCGAGCTTTTTCTTGATAGCTGCTGATGTCCAAATTGGCGTTGGGTAGGAAACACGAACTTCCATTGACCAGAAGTTTCAAAATTCCGAAATGACGAATTTTCTAAAAGGTCATGCCAGCAAAAGCACGAAATTTGTGCGGGTTTGTTTGCCTTCGATAGTTTGATCAAAAAACCCTTGATTTTAAACAAAGTCAAAAATTGACAAAATTTGTAGTTTCGGAATATTCAAATTCGAGATTTTGAGCTTTCTGGTCATTCGAAGTTCGGATTTCCTACCCCACACCTCCAAATTGAAAATTTGACATTTCTCAATTGGGAAGAATCGCTTTAACAAATAACCCTGTTCTTTTTTCAGATACAAATCCCATCTGCCTACGTACACGCACGATCAGCTCGTTTTCCCAGGCGTGAAGATCGAATCCGTTGCTGTCGACAAACTGACCACGTTCTTCGACCATTTCGACTCGGAGATTTCCAACAGTTTGCCAGTCACCTCTCACAAAGAAGCCCAGAACTTGAACGTCCAAGTTCGCCAGCATCGTTTGAACCACAAACCCTTCACTTATCACATAACCGTCAACAGCGACAAGAACGTTAAGGCTATGGTCCGTGTATTCCTTGGACCGAAATTCGACGTTCACGGTCACGAGTTGGACATGACTGAGAATTGGTCTAATTTCCTCGAGCTTGATCAATGGATCGTCGATCGTGAGTTTTCCGTTCAATCTTTCAACTTCCAACCAGCTAATTTTCGTTTTTGAGCTTATCCAATCGTTTCGTTATTTCAGTGAAGACCGGTGTCAACAAAATCGAACGTACCGATCATCAATCCCAATATTTATACCCGGATGAAATCACCGGACCGTTGTACTTCAAGAAAATCGAAAAGGCTATCGAAAATGACGATCAGTTCACTTACAACCTACAAACTTTCGGATTCCCCGAACGTCTGGTTCTGCCCAAGGGCAAAAAGGAAGGAATGCCCTTCAAGCTCTTCGTCTTTGTCAGCCAAGTCGATGAGAACGTGATGCAAACGATCGATAGCCCGATTTGGGGACAAACCGTCGTTGATGGTCATCCCTTGGGATATCCACTCGACAGGCCCATCGTCAGCCACGTCTTCAATGTTCCCAATATGTACTACAAAGACGTCATGATTTATCACAAACACGCCGACGAACTCAACCTCACCGTCTGAACGATCCTTCTTCAGCGGCCTTGATTCCTCCACGATATATATATGATAATAAACGAATGAATATATATTAATAAATACGACAACTTTCAACGACGAAAATGTCTTTTCCTAACCCTTTCTTCGTTCCTTGAAATCCTAGATATCGTAGAATCAAGAAATACTTTGAGATCGTACGAGTTGATCGAAATTCGTATCGGTGATTTGCACTGATTAAGATTTTGCCTGAGTTTTATGAGAAAATTTCATTTTATTGAAAGATCGAATTTTAAATCTTCTAGCTGATCTTCAAATCTTTAGAATCCAGCCAAGGCTGGTTTTTGTAATGATGTTATTGGAACTACGAAAACTTGACAACTCCCATTAGATTTTTGCTTAGAAACTAATTATTTTTCTTTTTGTTTTTGGGTGATGGTTTTTATAACTGTTTTGATTATTTTGACATTTTATTTGTGGGTTTTATGGTTATTTTGACGTTTGATCGATCAATTTTGTGGTGACAAAATTAGAACTTCGAAAACTCAGCTCTGATCGGCTCATTGCATCAAAACTAATCCTTTTTCTTTTTAAATTAATTTTATAGCATTTGTGATTTTTTGAACGTTTTTTTTTTATGATGTTTATGGTTTTTCTGGCATTCGATTTGTCTCTTTTTATGATAACAAAATTAGAGCTCGAAAACCCAACAGCTGCCAAGACAATCGCTTTTTGTTTGCAAAAAAACTATTTTTCTCGTGACATTTGACTTTCATTCGATAAAACGAGGAAGCGATCTAAATGAATGAAACGAATGAAAAAATCAGCTTGCACGAAGAGCAAAAAAAACGATCGGCTGACCTCATGATTTTTCGCGGATATCGGATGACTCGAATCGACTGGCATTTTTCGTATGTACGCCTGATATCAGAGGACGAGAGTTCGCGAACATCGGTGATAACAGTTGATTCCGGCAGACTGGACGTCTCGATGTCTTATCACGGATAATACTGACGTTTATAACTTTTGCTTTCTTCTTTCTTTGCCCTTGAAACACGTCATTTTCTATCGGACTGTAATTGGATGAATGTCTTCGTGATTGGAAAACCGTTTAGATGTCATTTGTGTCAGAAGTCGTTCTGATAACATAAAAATATGGATTCTTTCGTTTAATGAAATTGTTATGAGCTATAAAGAAACCATATAACGAAAATGTTTTTTTAAACGTGGAAATAAAAATAAGACTCGTGATACACCCGAGCACATTTTTCATACAAATTATTATTATTATTTTTTATCATTACTTTTTATAGAGTTCTAATCATCGAAATATTCTTATAACATTTTATCGGATGAAAATTTTTTAAATATTAATGAAACAAATTTTCTAAAACATTATCTTTCTCATAAAATGTTCTTTTTGGAAAATTGATTTTTTTTTCATGGAGTTTTCGAAACGTTTCGAAGAGTTATTGAAAATATCGTGATAATTCTTTTACAACTGATTAATATTTTCGGTGGTAGGCCCGAGGAAATTTTTCAAAATAATATTCTTTGCACCAAATTCTCTCTTGAGAAAATTGCATTTTTCTTTGAAGTTCTAGAAGCTCTTCGATGATGCTTTCGAAATATTGTACATTTTTTTTCTCAACGGATTATTATTTTTGGCCGTACACTCGAGGAAATTTTCAAGAAATTTTTTTTTATCACTGAATTTTATTTTTCGTGCCAATCGCATCCGTTAGAGTTATTCAAAATATCTTTATAAGTTTGTTCTCGCCTGATCTATATTTTCGGTGTTGAATTCAAGCCCAAATTTTTCAAAAAAATTATCATACATTTTTTTAAATCTTTCCAAAAATTGTCCTAAATTTTCTCTAAAGCTTTAAAAAATCTTTAAAAAATGTTCCTAAATTTTCTCCAAAGCTTTGAAAAATCTTTCCAAAAATTTTCTTAAATTTTCTCCAAAGCTTTGAAAAATCTTTAAAAAATTTTCCTAAATTTTCTCCAAAGCTTTGAAAAATCTTTCCAAAAATTTTTCTAAATTTTCTCCAAAGCTTTGAAAAATTGTCCAAAAACAGTCTTAAATTTTCTCAAAACCTTTCGAAAAATCTTGAAAAAATATTCCAAAAAATGTGAAAACTCGTTCGAAACCCAAACAAAAATTATCCAAAAATGTTAAATCAATCTCTGAAAGTTCAACGATTGGTAGTCTGAACGATATAGAGTGCATCATTAAGGGGTATTATTGTATGCAATCTTCCCCGACGGAGAGTATAAAATTTGACGAAAATAATACATTTTTATTATCGAATAGAAATAACTCAAAGCCGCAGATTCGTTTCATTCTTTGTGAGGGTCAACAAAGCTGACGTTATTATTTTCGTTATTTATATAGTTCGGCTTTCAACGCAAAAGGGGTTCTGGGGTCATCACCTGACCCGAGTAGAAAAAATTTAAAAAATAAAAAAGGGAGATTGCGTTTCGTTACGTATACGCTATAAAAGTCAGGACGGAATCGGTTGACGGTCGCACTCGTCGATCCGTGTGTGCACGGTGTGCACATCCTCGTCTTTCCATTTTTTTTTGCTGGAAATTTTAATTCTCAAAAAAATTGGAGCGAATAAAAAAGTTTTTCATTTGCGCGAAAAATGTCGAAGCACATCCTGGTGCTGAGCCTCGTCGGGCTGTTCGTCGCGACGATCAGCGCTTCGTCCTATCTCGACGTTAAAACCACCGACAAAGACTATCTCCTGAAACAAAAGAAAATTTTTCAACTTCTCTATCACGTATCCCAGCCTGATATCGTTAATCCAGAGTACTACAAGCTCGGCCAGGAATGGAAGCTCGAAGATAAAATTGACTTGTACACCAATAAGGTAAGCTAAATACAAATATGACGGGGCTGGATAGGAAACCCGAACTTCGATTGACCAGAATGCTCAAAATTCCGAAACTACAAATTTCCTAAAGGTCATGTCAGTGAAAGCACGAAATTTGTTTGGGTTTGTTTGGGTTCGTTAGTTTGATTTTAAAGCCTTGATTTCAAACAAACCCAAACAAACCAAAAATTTACAAAATTTTGGAATATTCGGTATATTCGAAATATTCAATTTCGGAATATTCGGAATATTCAATATTCAATTTCGGAATATTCAATATTCAATTTCGGAATATTCAAATTCGGGATTTTGAGCCTTCTAGTCATTCGAAGTTTCGGTTTCCTATCCCACCCCAATATGACTCTATTATTTGTTCTTATGAGGAAACCACGGTATTATTTGTATCTGTGCATCGTAAACGAAAAAGTTTTTGTTATTTTACAGTTTTTTTAAGAAAAATTATTTGTATGGTCTTATTTTACAGTTTTTGTTTAAGGAACATTATGTCAGTGCCAAGGGCTGGGAAAATATGACGATACAAAATTCAGGGTGGAAAAATCGTTTCAAAATTCATATAAAATTATTAAAAATAAATGTCTAGTCGATTTAAAATGATCGAAAAAAAAAGAATTAAAAATCGACTTTCAATTATCGAAAACGAATGATTTTAAATCAATAAAAAACAAGTTGATGTTTTCGGATTTTTTTGAAATGAGTGTACTAAATTTCAGGTGATACAAAAATTATTTTTACATATTTTGAAAATGTCCGTTTTCAAACTATTTTTTAATCTAATTTAAAAGCAGTGTACGAGATTTAGGGTAATTAAAAAAAAATACTTTGAAAGAGATATTTCAAAAAAATATTTTATACATATTTTGAAACTGAATATTTTCAAAATATTCCTTAATCTAATTTAAAATAACTTTTTTTTTTTTGGTTTTTTTCTCTCTCGCAAGGATGCTGTGACAGAATTTCTGAAGATTTATCATCACGAAACGTTGCCGAGAGGCGAAGTGTTCTCTCCGTTTTATTCAACGTTACTGAAGGAAGTGCAGGCCCTGTTTCGCATTTTTTATTACGCTAAGGACTTCGACACGTTCTTTCGTACCGCACTTTGTGCACGCGTCCACCTGAACGAGGGAGTCTTCCTGACCGCGCTTTATCAAGCTGTTATTCGACGTGATGACACCAAGTACATACAGCTGCCACCGCCATACGAAATTTATCCTTACGAGTTCTTTAATTCGGAAGTTATGGAGAAAGCGAAGAACGCACATTTGTACCGAGAAATCAGCGCAAGTAAATATCGAACTTCATTTAAACCCAAAATTAAACGCACATTTGACGCATCCTGATTTTTGCGGTAAAAAATAAGCTCTTTCCCATGTTTTTGTAAAATTAACTTTTTAATTAAAAATTAAAAAATAGAGGTGAAATCATTATTCCAAATGAAAATTTAATTTAAAGTTTGTCAATTGAATCAAATAATGAAATTGGATGTTTTTTCACTTCGTTTTCATTTCTATTTTAATTAATTTCGTTGTAAAAAAAAAATCAAATCCAAAATTGAAATAAAAACATCAAGTAAATTTTTATTGAAAATCAAACAATAATAAAAATTGTTATTTAAAATTGAAATTAAATTTCATGTTTCCAAATAAAATTAAAAAATGAAATGTTTTTTTCACTACATTTTCAATTCAATTTTAATTCAATTCGTGAAAAATTTTAGTTTTTTTCTGTAAAATTTTTAATAAAAAGAAACACAATAATGAACACAAAAAAACACACAAAAAAAATCACGGTCCATTAATGTCGCTATAGTGAAGTGTAGCCGTTACAGATTTTGTTTATTTATCGAAATATGGCTACGTTTTGAAATTAGTTTAGTCGTTCAAATTGCAAACGTTTTTCGAAAAATGTTTCAACAATTTTGTGTTAGTTTGAACACTTAAAAAAAATGGTAATCGAGGAATGATGGAGGATTGATACCTATGGGCTAGTGCTGATGAATGATTGGTTTATTTCCGTAGAATGTGGTTCCACCGATTGCGACGATTACAGGATAAGGATACGGGCAAATTACTCGGGATGGTACATCGGTCGACAATACGACACGGAAATGAAGCTGAACTATTTCATCGAGGATATTGGGTTGAACACGTTCTACTTCTTCTTGAGAATGGGTTCGCCATTCTGGTTGAACAGCGAAGAGTACGGTCTCGAAAGGGGCATCCGAGGGGAGGAATATCTCTACATGCACAAACAAATACTTTCGCGTTTTTATCTCGAGCGTTTGGCAAACGGACTCGAACGAGTCGAGTATTTCGACTGGAACTCCGAATTTTATGCAGGATATTATCCAACTATGAATTATCACAACGGAATGCCCTTCACCCAGAGACCACACTGGAGAAAAATCCCTCACTACAAATATCCCTACTTGGAGGTAATCGAATGATTATAATTTAATTTAATTTACAATTAAAAAATTTTTCAATCGAGAATAATTTTCGAGAATGGAGAAATCGAGGTTTTTTGTACGAGTGTGTTAGGAATTAGTTAAAAATGTTTTTTCTTAATTAAAGATAAAAAAAACTGATTTTGATTCTCAGTATTAATATATTTTTTTATTATTATTTTATATCGAAGCATAAATTGATCATTTTTAAACGGTCTTATATTTGTTTCAAGCTTTTTTGAAAAAACTTTGATCCCTTTTCTTTAATATCAATTTTGAAAAATTTAATTTATTCTGTAGCGTCATATACTGTTTTTTTCTAAAAACATTTTTTAAACGTATAAAATTTCATTCAAAAATAAAAAATAAAACGTCTAAAAGTTATAACTTTTTCTCCAATATTAATTATAAAAAAACATTTCAATTACTCTATACTGCGGCATAAACCAATCATTTTCAAAACATTTTTAATTAATACAAATGTGTATTGAAAAAACTTTCATTTTCTTCTTCAATATTAATTTAAGAAAATTTAATTATTCTATAACGAGGCGTAAATTGTTAATTTTCTAAAGTTCTTTAATTCGTTTAAAACATTTTATGCCTTTCCTCACATTTGACGATTTTATCACAATTAAATATCCTTTTATTGTTTAAATATTTCAGCACGAATATCTTTCTGTAATTTTTATTAATTTCGAATTTTATAGGGTATACAAGACTTCGAAGATCGTGTCTCCGCTGCCATCGATCTCGGATACGTTTTGTGCGCGGATGGCAAACAAATTAAGATTTACAACCCAGAAGGCCTCAACGTTCTTGGTAACATAATCGAGGGTAATGAGGACTCGTGCAACAAAGACTTTTACGGAAGCATCGATTATTTCGGACGAAAGATTCTCGGCTTCAATCTTGAGCCAAAAACGCCTTATCAAATAATACCAAGTGCACTTGAATCATTCAGCAGCTGTATGAGAGACCCAGCTTTCTATCGCTTGTACAAGAGAATCGTACGCTACTATTTCAGGTTTGAAAAATTGTCACGTTTTCAAATTTATTTTTATCAAGAAATTTTATCATTATGCAAAGTTCGAAAAAAAATGAATAAAAGTAATAAAGTCCGAATTTTAGTAATTTTTGAATTTTTATAATTTAATTACTTGAAAAATTTGATTGAAACGTAAATCTAAAATTAATAAAAAAAATGAATGACACAAAAAAATCTATTCATAAAGATTGCTTCTTCAATAAAAATTATTTGTCAATACATTTACAAATAATTTGATAATAAATTACTACTGGGAAATATTGATTGTCATTTTTCAATAATAATTGAAATTTTCCAGTGCAATAATAATTGCATTTTTCCAATAAAAACTAATAAAAATAACCGAAAATCTTGCATTTTGGACCGGTTTTATTTCAGTATTTTGAAAATTATTATCTCTTGCCACAAGTCCAAAATGAACAGCGTAAAAAAATTTCGTTTTTCATAATTTCGCGAAGGTACAAATCGCATCTGAAGCCTTACACGAAGGAGGAACTGATTTATCCCGGTATAAAGATTGAATCGGTGGCGGTGGACAAGATGGTGACGTACTTTGACGATTTTGAAGCGACTATAAGTAACGGTCTTCTCGTCGCAAATCAAAAGGAAGCGGACACGTTCTCCGTCAGTGTACGACAGGAGCGGTTAAATCACAAACCTTTCACGGTCCACATCGACATCAATGCCGACAAGGCCACCAAGGTGGCGCTGAAAATTTTCCTCGGACCGAAATACGACGGGCAGGGAAATCCGGTCCATTTCATTGATAATTACAAGTACTTCTATGAGATTGACAGCTGGATCGCTGATCGTGAGTACCCAATGAACCGAACGTTCCATGTTTTCATTTTTCGAGGAATTATCGTTTTTTTAAATTTTTTTTTATTTTTTTATAATTCTTATTATATTATATAATTAGATAATAATATAATATAATATAATATAATATAATATAATATAATATAATATAATATAATATAATATAATATTATATTATATTATATTATATATAATATTAATATATTGTGTTATTTTATGTTATGTTATATGAATATTATATACCCGCCATATACACGTTTTATATATATTCGATATATGATATCACACACGATGATATTCGGTATTATATTCTATGCTATATGATATATAATATATTATCCATTAATATAATAATCAATAATATATATATA
>JAPYZJ010001392.1:0-27925 GCA_030522765.1 Ophioninae sp. B BG-2022a | reverse complement strand
TCGTACTTTGCATAATCGCTTGCTAGACTTTGAAAAATGGTGATTCCGAAATTTAGAGATTAGATGTTCGTAGAGGTTACTATTAGCTTCAGTTTCGTTTGTTGAACAAATTTTTACGTTTTTTTTTCGCCGAGAAATTCAATTTTTCGTTCGGATAGAAAAATGATTGGATGCCTAATACTTTTGGCCAAGGCTGTACGTCGGTTCTCCCGCACAACGTGCAAGCAGGTAACCCCACTTTTTTTTTCTCACCGTGTACCTATCGTCATTCACCAATATTACGCGAACAAAATCTCGAGAAAGCGCATTTCTCCAACAGATCGAGAGAGGCGTTCTGGCTCATCCGGTCGCACCGTGCGCAGTGTAAGCAACGTTTTAACGAGGAAATAAAAATAAACCCCAATGAACCGCGAGAAAGAAACAACGGAAAAGCATAAAAATTCAAATGCATATACGTTGAGTGCATAATTCATTGTATTCGAGATACGCTTTAACAAAGATTTAACAACGAACCAACGATGTGTTATTCCGCGAGATAAATACATTTTTATGGGGATACAACGGAAATCGAGGAGAATCGATTGGTCAAAAGAGCAGTAAAATTGTAAGCTTTACATTTTTTATTTATTTAACGAATAACGTTGAAATAAAAAAACTATAAAAGTTATTAACAAAATGAAAAATTCTTACGTTTCTTATTTCCATATTTTATACGTTTATTTATTTTTATTTATATGATTATTTATAATAATAGAATTATCTATATCATCATGATATGATAGAATTATTTATAATGATGTATTATTTATTTATTTATAATGATATAATATAATGAATTATTTATAATGATATAATAATAAAAATAAAGAATTAATTATTTATTTTTATCATTATATCATTATTCAAATAAAAAAATATTATTATCAATTTCTTCAATGATTTTTATAATCAATATACGAAATTATGAAAATCGTAAAATGAAAAGTATGCTCTTGGAATTAATGAATCGAGTTTACGATGTAAGTCGTAGTTTTTTCGACATCGGTCGCGAGAACGAGAGAATTTTTCTTTTCAAAGTCGATAAAGCCCTGGAAATTAAGACTTCGCAATATCACAAGGGATCCGAAAGTAGAAAGTGTTTATCAAATTCCAATGAGATTCACCGAGCTGTCACGAATATAACAGTTACGAGACTGAGGTTCGCTTTGCATATGTAACTTTGGATAGAATCCTTAAGGGGGGAAATGTAGGGTTAGACGGTTCAAAAAATCGATTTTTTTTAATTTTATAAATTTTTAGTAAAACTAATGAATTATATGTTCCAAAAATTGTAAATGAAAATTCCGACTTGTTCTATTTTTATAAAGTATTAAGTGCATTGATAAACGTATTTTATTATTTTTCATTAATTTTTTATTAACTAATGTTCATTTTATTATTTTTTTTTTATTATGAATTCTGATAATTAATTATTATTATTTTTGTTATAAATTCTGAGAGCTAATTATTATTTTTTAATTATGAATTCTGGTAATTAATTATTATTATATAGTTAATTATTTAATTAATTATTGTTATTATTATCATGATAAGAGGACAATAATTCGCTCACAAATTACAAGCTGCAGCGCGCGACAGCGTCAATCCCGGAAAACTTCGTCGAAAAGTAACAAAGTATTCTCGCCAATGAGTGCAGCCCCGCCACCCAACTGAGTCAACAAATTATTTTTCTGCAATTTTTTTTCGTTCAAAGACACTTTGCACGATCGGATAAAGCGATCGAATATTTTTTTTACCGGCAAGATGCCGTGTCGCGTATGCAAATACAATCACTGCAAAAAAAAAAAACAGTATCTCGTGAAACCTGAATCGGGACGAGTAAACGAGTCAATTACCTCGCGAAAAAAAAGTGTGGCGTGCTGGGTCCAAGAATCCACAATTTTGAAGTAATAATTGACGATAAACATTTTCCATAAAAATAATAGAAACGAACTTTTGCTCATTGACGATGAAAATGAATATATTTAAAAAATCTAAAAACCCACGTTTTCAAACGTCCTAAAAATAAGAAAATAAACCTACGGGGCTGAGAGAGGAGCCACTCAAAACGTGGGTTTTTACATTTTTTAAATCTATTAATTATTTAATTATTTTTATCTTTGTTGTTTGTTTGTTTGGGTTTGAAGCTACCCTGAAAATTTCAGCCTGCTAGCTTATCGGGAAGTGCCTCAAAATTGAATTGCAAAAATCCAATCCAAACAAACCCAAACCAACAAGAAAAGTGAGTGTATAAAAACTTGGAAAAAATATAATATCGTATTTTGATTGTTAATAGGAAGCTGGAAAAATGTTTATCGCGAAGTTTGAGATTTTGGCGTTTTTGGTATGGACGAGTCCAGGGATTAGTTATTCTTCGACTGTTTTGGAGCTGGTGAAGAGTTACGGTATCGGGAGCTACGACATAGATACCGTGCCTTGGCCGAGCTACAAAAAATACGACTTTATAGTCGTCGGCGCAGGTTCCGGTGGCTCAGCCATCGCTAATCGTCTTTCGAAAAATCCAAACTGGAAAGTCCTTCTTCTCGAGGCAGGGCGACCCGAGGGTCTCCTCAACCAGATACCGATCTTCGTCAGCAATTTTCAACAGACCGACTACAATTGGGGCTATCGAGTACAGCCCCAAAAGAAGGCCTGTCTCGGCATGAAAGACAAACGTTGCACTTGGCCAAGAGGCAAATCTCTAGGGGGTACCAGTACCATCAATTACATGATTCACACTCGTGGCAACAAATTGGACTACGAGGATTGGGCTAACCTAGGAAACGATGGCTGGTCTTGGAAAGATGTTTTGCCGTATTACATCAAAAGCGAAAGATTCAGAGTACCGGGTAAGTTCAATATTTATCTGCGTGAACTTTTTCACCCCAAAAGTCTCCAGTCTTCATTTTTTTTTCACGACCGGAAGTCCAAAATGCTTTTGGACTATTTTTATAAAATTAGGCTATTTGCTTTTAAGCTATTTTTGGAAAATAGCCTGAAAGCATTTTAAAAGCCTAAAATAGCCTAAAAGTATTTAAAAAGCCTAAAATAGCCTAAAGGCATTTTAAAAGCCTAAAATAGCCTAAAAGTATTTTAAAAGCCTAAAATAGCTTAAAAACATTTTAAAAGCCTAAAATAGCTTTAAAACATTTAGGCTATTTTAGAAAATTAATTTTAGAAAATTAATTTAAAAAAAGCATTTAAGTTTTTTTAAATAAAATAGCTTAAAAGCATTTAGGCTATTTTATAAAATTAATTTTATTACATTAATTTTTAAAAAGCATTTAGGCTTTTTGTAATAAAATTAATTTTTCAAGAGCATTTAGGCTTTTTTTTATAAAAAATAGCCTGAAAACATTTTCGTGAGGAATTAAAAATCGGAATTGACATTTTCGAAATATTCCACATTTTGGGAGAATTAGATCGCCGAGATCACCAATGAGCGGTCCACGTCGCTTTCTACAGCTACGTCACTTTTTCGATATCCGGCATTCATTGTTTCAAATATTATTCCTCCGTTCTCGTTCAGCAAACACCAATTTTAATATTCATCATTCTAGAGGGCAGCATTTTTTCCTCTAGAATGTCTCACTTCGTTGAGAAATATCGCTCGATGTTATTTCTTTTTTTTTTTTCTTTTTTGAAAAAGCTCGAACAAATTTTTCCTCAAAATGTCTAGGTGTTTGTGAGGTTGGAACCTGTTTTGGATATGACCCGAAAATCTGTCAGCTAAAAATTCTGCTCTGAAAAATAAAGTGCTCGTATCCTAGATTATCGTATCGTAAAACAGGCTCCATTTTTACGACACGAAAGACGTTATTCGCTGTCACTGGCGAAAAATCCACTGGGCCGTGATAAAAATAAGGAAATATGTATATATTTTTTAAATCGTTGCATTCCAATGGTACAAACTTCAACATCATGAATTTCAATTAATAATTGGTGAAAAAAAAGGAAGTCATTTTTTCGTGAAACTTTCTCGCGATGGAACTAGAAAATTTAAAGTTCAACAAAACAACATCAATGTGTTTACAAGTAACAATTTTAGGCTATTGTTTATAAACTATACAATTTGAAAAATGGGGAATTTCATTTTTCTTCCTTGTGAAGTAAAACGAGAAACCCAGGTTCCCCAAGATCCCCAGGAATTTGCCAGGTTCCCCAAGGTCCCCAGGAATTACCCAATATTCCCAGGTTCTCCAAAATCCCCAGGAATTTTCCAAGATTCCCAGGATTTTCCCAGGAATTTCCCAAGATTCCCAGGAATTTCCTAGGTTTCCCAAGATCCCCAGGAATTTACCAAGCTCCCCAAGATCCTCGTGAATTTCCCAGGTTTCCCAAGATCCCCAGGTTCTCCAAAATCGCCAGGAATTTCCCAAGATTCCCAGGATTTTCCCAGGAATTTCCCAAGATTCCCAGGATTTTCCCAGGAATTTCCCAAGATTCCCAGGAATTTCCTAGGTTTCTCAAGATCCCCAGGAGTTTACCAAGCTCCCCAAGATCCTCGTGAATTTCTCAGGTTTCCCAAGATCCCCAGGAATTTCCCAGGTTCCCCAAGATCCCCAGGAATGTTCCAGGTTTCCCGAGATCCCCAGGAATTTCCCAGGTTCCCCAAGATCCCCAGGAATTTCCCAAGTTCCCCAAGATCCCCAGGAATGTTCCAGGTTTCCCGAGATCCCCAGGAATTTCCCAGGTTCCCCAAGATCCCCAGAAATTTCCCAGGCACCCCAAGATCCCCAGGAATTTCCCAAATGCCCCAAGATCCCCAGGAATTCCCCAAGTTCCCCAAGATCCCCAGAAATTTCCCAAGTTCCCCAAGATCCCCAGAAATTTCCCAAGTTCTCCAAGATCCCCAGAAACATCCCAAGTTCCCCAGGAATTTCCCAGGTTCCCCAAGATCCCCAGAAATTTCCCAGGCACCCCAAGATCCCCAGAAATTTCCCAACCTCCCCAAGATTCCCAGAAATTTCCCAGGCACCCCAAGATCCCCCGAAATTACCCAGACACCCCAACATCCCCATAAATTCCCAATCTCCCGCTCTAATACGAAAAATAATTCCCCAGGAAAATGGAATTCGAGTTACCACGGTACCACTGGTCACGTGTGCGTGGAACACGTGCCTTATCACACGGTACTCGCGACGGTGTTTTTGCGTGCCTGTGAGGCTTTGGGTTATCGAGTATTGGATTACAACGGAGAGGATCAGCTGGGTGCTTCGTATATTCAAGTGACCGAGGACGAGGGTGCGAGATGCAGCGCATCCAAGGCGTATCTGAGGGACGACCGTTCGAATTTGGAAATCGTGACGGAAGCCCGAGTGACCCGGGTTCTGATAAATCGTCACAAGAGGGCTTATGGAATAGAGTACGCGAAGAAGGGAATAAAGGAGAAAATATACGTGAGGAAGGAAGTTGTATTATCCGCTGGAACGATCGACTCGGCAAAATTGTTGATGCTTTCCGGTATAGGACCACGCGATCATCTCGAAGAATTGGATATCCAAGTCGTCAAAGATTCTCCTGTAGGTTTTAATCTTTACGAACATCTTGGCTTCCTGGGCTTGACTTTCATGGCGAATCAGAGCGTCACTTTGCTGGAAAATCGACTGATGAAACCAAAAGTCTTTTTGCAATACGCGACGAAACGTACCGGTCCAATGTCGATACCTGGTGGTGCTGAAGCCTTGGTCTTTTTGCGTACGAAATACGCGGCTGATTCGAGGCCGGACATCGAATTGCTATTCTCCTCGGGCTCGCTCGCTTCCGACAATGGATTGAGCATCAGACGAGGTTACGGTGTTTCCGACAAGGTTTACAACACCGTTTTCAAACCCATTGAAAACAAGGACGCTTGGACGATATGGCCGATCTTACAAAATCCACGAAGCCATGGACGTATTCGACTCAAATCGAATAATCCCTACGATACGCCTCTTCTAGAACCCAATTTCTTCACTCATCCTGCCGATGTTGAAATTTTACTCGAAGGCGTCAAACACGCTATCAATATCTCGAGAACTTCGGAATTTCAAGCTTACGGAAGCCAAATTCACGATATCAAAATACCCGGTTGCACGGATTTTGATTTTGGTTGTGACGAGTATTGGAGATGCGCCATCAGACATTTGCCGGCTACGATGAATCATGAAATCGGCACTGCCAAAATGGGACCCGATGATGACGACGATGCCGTTGTTGATCCACGGCTCAGAGTACGCGGCGTCGAATCAATCCGCGTTGTCGATGCTTCCGTCATGCCCAAAATACCCGTCGGTCACATCAATGCTGGCATTTACATGATTGGCGAAAAAGCAGCGGATATGATCATCGAAGATTGGGACGATGATTGTGATCCACCTACCGAAGAGGAAGATGACGGAATATCACTTTCTATTTAAAAACTCCCATTAATTCCATGACGTTCGAGTCTGCATCATTCGCACGCATTAGTTTTGTTTTTCCATTGTTTTGTTTCCTAATTTTCATTTGCGAATAGAGATCGTTAAGTTTGGGGAAGAATACATCGAAACGTTGAGTCAATTAAAAAATTACAAATTTTCCATTGCGGAATTTATAATTAAAAATTTTTTAATTTTCCATTGCATAATTTATAATTAAAAAATTGTTAATTTTCCATTGCATAATTTATAATTGAAAAATTATAAATTTTCAATTGTATAATTTATAATTAAAAACTTATAAATTTTGAATTCCATAATTTATAATTGAATAATTAAAAATTTTCCATTGCATAACGACGATACTAGCTTCAACGTCATCGAGTTCCTGTTTTTTCTTGTTTTATTTTGTTTTTCTTTTGAACACTCGTCTCAGGATTCAACGATGTTTTCGTTACTTTATCTCAAGAGATAATTAGTGGAATCTAACTTATCATCATCGTCATCATCATCATCGTCATTATCATCCTCATTGGTGCCATGTATCACAAGCATCATTTTCATTGTTCCATGCCTGATCATCATTGATTCGATTTATCATTAACATCATTGTAATTATTCCAAGTCGGACTGAATTATCAGTTACCAATTAATAATACTATAGCCTATTCTTTTTAACATCGCATTTTACAAAGATGTCGAAACGTTACGATTTTCGAATGCCAAAATTACATTTTCCGAATTCGAATGAAAGTTATTATTAAGATATTCTTTTTATAAAAATAAAATTAAAAATCTAAAATGAAATGTAGGTTCGGATGTAAAATTAAATTTTCCGCATTATGCTTAGAATTATTATTAAGATATTCTTTTAATAAAATAAAAATACAAAATATATTTCCATAAAATCCATTATGATGGAATATTCCGTATGTGTATGCAAAAGTGTGTATATATAATTCTTTTTTATTTTTTATCAATACTAAACCAATAATTAGCTCCCTCCGTGGCAGAGCTATTTCAAAAGTATTTCGTGAAGCTAAAACTAAATAAAAGTACGTTAAGGACTAATAAAAGTACTTTAAAAACCTGTTCCGTCATTTCTCCATCAGCATCAACGCTAAACATTTTTCCATTTTTGAAACCTCGTTAAATAAATTGATTTTACCAATTAATACGAAAGTTAATAACGAACAAAAAAAGAAATTTGATTTTCGACTTTTTTTCTCAATTTTCTTTCGAACAAAGTGCAAATTCCAAAGCACCACGACAAGCGTGTGCGTAACGTGGTTCATTATTTTACAAGCCGGCAACCAACGCGGCCATCGCACAATTATGTAACAGCCTATAACCGGAGAAAACAGCGTACAAACGCGTCAGGAATAACGAGGAGAAGGCAAATAAAAGATGGAAGATACATCACGTAGCGCTTCGTGAAATAGCTTCGTGGACGAAGATTCCATTTTTGTCTTTTTTTTCTAACTCGCGTTGGAGAATGGAAATATTTTCCGTGATGACGATCGATGAAACGCGAGGGTATTTAGGACCGGCGCGTTTGTATACCGTAGGGTAAATACTCTACGGGATCCGGAGGCCACGTCGATTGATTATTTACCAAAGGTCGCCCAAGCGTCGCAATTATACGATAATAATTAACGATATTTTTTTTCCAACACAATTTATCGCTGTTCTACGCATGAATTGAAATTCTGGCTCGACGCTTTTATCATTTTCAATGGAAGTCTATCAATGAGATTTTTTTCCTTCGCCAATCCATTTTTATCACCACTGACTTGCCGCTACCATTTCCTTGAACTTACTACTTTTTCCCTCCATCGCTCCTTTCCTGGCGCGAAGCTCGGTCGAATTTTTATCTTCTCGCAGTCAACAATGTCTCCGTCGTAATTCATTAATCACAGATTGACGCATCGGGCAATTAGCATGTTTACTCGCCAATGAGTCAAATGCGGTTTGAAAATCACCCGAGTCTATGAGTTTGTTCTTGTCGGGTCTATGGACTCGGACCGTCCGAGGATCTTTGCTCATCAGAATGCTTCTCGTCGCGCTGATATTCTACCTGTTGAAAAGACTATTCAAATGTCCTTGTAGAAGAGCGCAAGAACGTCCCTTGGTTTAGCAGCCGAGAGGAAAACACTTTTGAATAATACTCGATCGAAAATATAATGGGACAGTCCATTTGATTTCCGACTGGAAACTCCGTTGAAAAGTCATCGAAGCGAAAGATCGAGCGGTTGGCAATCCGAGGACAATCTCAGGACACATTTCCAGTTTATATTCGCTCCTTGAAAAAAAAACACTGGATTTTCGTAAATTTTCTTCCCTAATTTCCGAAGTACCAATTGTTTCTTCCTTAAGCTACCATTTTTTTAATAAGATCTATAGTTGGTTATTTCTTTCCCATCGACTTTCAAAAGCCCTCGACGTTCTCTCTCACGATATTCACTTTTTAAATGTACAGTAAATCTTTCTTCATTTCATTTATATTATAAACAGAGAAGTGAAAGTTCTTTTATCGTTTTGCAAGGAAAGCGCCGAGGCTTCTTTACTTCCCTTCCACCAACCCAAAGCCAAAAGAATGATGCAACGTCTATCGATCATAATACGTTATAAGACCTACAGTTATCTCGATTCTTAGAAAATGTAATTGCGCATTATTGCCCAATTAGTGAGATTCGCTGGATAGATGTATCGAAACAGCCTGAAAGGAAGAATTTATCCCAGCGAACGGTCATCTTTAGCATCGATTGCTTCCAGATGTTCAGACCCGGAAGAAATAGAAGAAATCAGCGCCCGTTCCTGGAAATTGGTTCATGCAAGGATCCCTGTATCCTACGATCGTGCAGGGCCACCCAAGAATCGTTCTCGGTCCTGCTCGCCCAACCACAACTTCGTCTTCCTATACCGCTACTTCACGGACCTCCGAGGAATGTAAAAGGAAGAAAAAAGTAGACGGAAGATAACCAGATTATTTGCTTCGTAGGATGTAGGGCTGCCATCCCATAAACTGTGGGCACCGGACAAAAACTCCCAAAACCCCGGACATTTAGGTAAAAACATATTTTTACCCCGGACAAGCTTGAAAATAAAAACAAAACACTTTTCTTCTTCTTCGGACGCTTCTTCCGATCCTCCCCGGACGTCCCCGGATTCACACCCAAACTAGGACGAATCCGGGGAAATCCGGACGGATGGCAGCCCTAGTAGGATGCCAAAAGCCATGGATAAAAAACTGCAAAAATAGAATATACAAGAAACGAAGTTTTCGTCTCGAGGAACCCAAATCACTCGCCGAGTGAAATACAAAAAGCAAAAAACGCCAAAAAAACTAGAAAAGGCGTTTTTTTGCAAAGCACGAAGAGAAAAAAGCGACCAAAAGTTCTGAAATAAAAGCAGTTTATATTCGATTCGCAATTTTCGATACTTGTTGAAAAGAAGCGACAAAAGCCGGTAAAAATAACGTTACGTCGCGCGTAACCTCGAATGTTGACACTTCGAGTCGCGGTGCCTCGGGCTTCGAAAAAGTGCATTTCCGTGGGCAAATGAAATTCGCGATCCGAGTGACGTAACCTCTTTCGCGAGTAAGGTAAAAAAAAGAAGAAAAGCGACTTATCGTAAGAAGATGCAGATGTAAATATTTGAAGCGTAGAAGATGCGAAATCAGAAGAAAAAAAAAGGGACGCTTGTGCAAAAAAACTCACCCGATACGACGAGAGCTTCGTTTGGTCCACAAGTATGCACGTTTCCCATCGTGATTATCGAATTTCCAGCTCAGCGATTCTTGTTTCCTTCACGAATGTTCTTTCACCGAAATCGCAAATTATTTACTTCGAATCCCCGAAAAAAACAACTATAACCCAAACAAACCCAAACAAACACGCGCGCACAAAAACACACGCACGCACGCTCGCGGAATTATTACGGCTCGTGTCAACGTCACGAGAGCGAATAAAGGAGGAATTAAAAAAAAAAACACTACGCTTCGGGTCTACGAATTAAATGTCCAATTGACACTAACTAGTACCGATGCCATGAGAGAGAGAGGGAACGAATGTCAAACCGAGTATACACGCACACAGACGCCGCGTCGATATTTGCGATGGGAGCTGTACGCGATATATATCCCTCCACACTTTTTTATTCGCCGATACAATACGAGCGTGCGTCACGCATAGGGGAAGAAAACCGAGAAACGAGAGCGACAGAGATGGATAGAGAATTGATTCGATGAGAGTTGACAACCCCTCGAATTTCTGGAACTAAAAACAGCCACTGTCCGAAAAGCTAATGCTTTTTTTCGTAGCGTCTCAACCCTATCAGTGGTAATGCTCGACGACTCGAATCTTGCTGGATTCTTCGCATTTGTTTTATAGCTGTTTTTTTTTTTGGGCCTTCGATTATTTTTTTCGCTTGCTTTGCAACGCCAAGGACGCCGGCTGTTGCATGATTTGCCAGACTCGTCGAAGCGTATTTCAACGTTACGTGGGTTACTCTCAGGACACCGATAACTATGTGGGTGAATCAAGACTAAAAATAAACTGTATCTCGCGAATGTTTCCAGTGGCTCTCAAAGACGAGTTGCATTATGACCTATAAACGCCGTGCGTATATTTCGGCGCTGTACACGCGCGGGAATGGACCCCTTTCGAGAATCTCTAGCTTTTTCCCTTATCTGATTCATCGAACGATCGATAACACGATGTGTCGTCTGTCGAAAAATTTTGTCTTTTTTGCTCGAGCGATTGCATCAGTATCGTGAGAAATTTTTTTTCTGATTTATTCCGGAAGTAAAAGAACAGAATTCGAGCATGCGGAAAACTAATTTTGCGAATAATCGTTAGAGCACTTGTTCGATCGAACTGTAAATTCTTCGGATAAACCAGAGAGTCGATGATTCGAATGAGTGAATCAAATGAAACGATATTTTTGTTTTTTCTTTATTACTATTCGCGATAACGTATGCAAATTATGGGAAATGATATACGCACGGACGCGTCGAATTGTAACAGAGGAACGCACGAACGTAGCTTCGATTACGATTACGCGCTCGCGACTGTCGCGCCACACCCCGGAACTGGATAGCAGCGCTAACTGGACATCGGACGTTCCTTGAGGAACTTGCGACGCGACGCATCGTGTCCCCCGCACCTCTCTCTATGTACGTCACGTTTTAATGGACGAAGTAACCGATTCAAACGACGCTGCTATTTCTTTCATAACCTCAAATTCGCCGTCAAACATTATAACGCTGACGAACGCGTTTTGTCGCAGTATTAATAGTGTATAGAAGAAAAATAGCAATGTAGATAAAAACTAACGAGACCAAGCAGAAATCGAGAAAAATTGTACATGAGAAGGAGACGCATAGATTGTTTCTCTTAACTCGTATAGAAACTGTGTATTGTTGCCGCGACTTCTCGTGGCTAAGTGAAATGCATCTGTAGATTCGTAACAATTTGTCACATATTTAACATGAATACTTCACATTCGAATAAGAAGAAACGAGGGAGAATCGGAGGACACAACGACTCGACGGGGCCTGGAAGCGGCGAAGTTTTAAGTCCTCAAGATATTTCCCGCTTTGTTCTGGTACGACGATTCTCTTTTTTTTCTTCCTAATTTTTGTTGCCTCGAGGTGGGGGAAGTTCATGCTCGAGGGCCGAAAATTCGTTTTTTTTAAATACCAAAAAAGTATTGTCAATCCGAACCTACAAAGTGCTCGGAATATTATGCGGGAAACATGTCAACTTCTAGCCGTAACCGTAGCAGCTCATGATTGTGCATTTCTTTTCTATTATTTTATTCTTCCGAAATAGATGATGATTAATGGAATAAAATCAATGCTTTACGTATAACGATTGAGCATGCTTGTCATGTAAAAAAGGTTACTCCGGCGGAAGAAGATGGCAACAAACAAATGCGATTGGGAATCAACGACGGTCTACCTCTCGTCGCCATCTGTGATTACGAGGCCAACCATAAAACCACCAATCACAAAGGAACTAACACGGCCGCTGAAAGGGAAAAAGAAGACAAGGCCATCCTCGGCTCGCTTCCTACCGCCACGGTCAAACATTTGGACGGCTACGAAAGTCAAATCGGCGAAGCCGAGCCCCTTCCGAATTCTTACGTAAGATTCATGGAACGGAGCGGAGAAGAGCTCGACGGTAGGTTTTCAATGGTTTTTGCATCGTTAAATTTGTTTTCCATTTATATGGGATGAAAAGAGTTTATTTAATCATTTTTCTAACATTATCACCCTGACGAAAAATAATCAATTGCAATCTCGATTGCGATATAGATTTCTGATGACCACAAGCTCTAGCAGTTCTGCAGCGTACTGTTCTTTCAAATAACGATTTAACGCTACACCCAAAGATATTCACGAAATCAGGTTATCGCGCTGCCCAAAATACGAGTCCAAAGCGGAACGATGCTGAAATACAAAAATTATTTTTTCGCGAACAGGCGAAGTAGAGTACGATTTGGACGAGGAAGATTCGGCTTGGCTATCGATAGTGAACGAGAGAAGGTTAGCGTCGGGCTTGACGCCTCCGATGGAGCCCGACACGTTCGAACTGTTGATGGATCGTTTGGAAAAGGAGTCGTACTTTCAGCAGCAGAGCAACGGCGGCGGCGGTATCGCAGCTGACGAAGACGCCGTCTGTTGTATTTGTATGGACGGAGAATGTCAGAACAGCAACGCGATATTGTTCTGCGACATGTGTAATCTCGCGGTGCATCAGGACTGTTACGGGGTGCCTTACATACCGGAGGGACAGTGGCTCTGTCGACGATGTTTGCAGAGTCCATCGAGAGCGGTCGATTGCGTGTTGTGCCCGAATCGCGGTGGTGCCTTCAAGCAAACCGATCGTCCGGCTACTTGGGCTCACGTTGTTTGTGCTCTTTGGATACCGGAAGTGCGCTTCGCAAATACCGTTTTTCTCGAGCCGATCGACAGCATCGAGAGTATTCCGGCGGCACGCTGGCGTTTGACCTGTTGCGTTTGCAAGCAACGCGGCGCCGGTGCTTGCATACAATGCCACAAGAGCAATTGTTACGCCGCTTTTCACGTGACCTGCGCCCAACAAGCGGGCCTGTGCATGCGCATGCGAACCGTACAACCGGCCAACGGTGAACCAATGCTCGTTCAAAAAACAGCCTATTGCGAAACACACGCACCACCCGATTTCCAACCGTCCACCAATCCGGCCGAAGCACGAAGACGCGCCATCGCCAACAAGAAGAGCTCATCCGCACCGGTTATCTCTATTCCGACTATACCACCCGAACGGATTCGCGAAATCGCGAACCTCGCCGAAGGCCTACCCAAACGCAGCCAACTCATTCAACGTCTCATTGCGTATTGGACGTTGAAAAGACAGAATCGCAACGGCGTGCCACTTTTGAGGAGACTACAGAGTTCTCATCCGCATTCACGACCACCCGTGGTCGGTGATCGATCCTCGCCACCCCCCGACGGTGAATTGCGGGGGGAACTCTATCGTCAGCTCAAATATTGGCAATGCCTTAGGCAGGATCTCGAACGTGCGAGGTTGCTGTGCGAACTCGTACGTAAACGAGAAAAACTCAAGAAAGAACTCTTCAAAGTGTACGTTGTGACAAATTTTTTTTTTTTATTTATTCATTTTTTTTTCGTACACACGTGTATATGATCCTGTTCACGTGACGAATCACGATTGGAAGAACAATCGTGAAACGCAACTTTTTTGCCATCGTTCGACGATTTTTGGAAAATATTCTCAAAATATTTTTTGTTAAAGTTACAAATCAGGAAAATTATCCAATGAAATTTGTATTCGATATTCAATGGAATACGGACTGCTCAATTGAGTTTCCGATTGACCTCCTTTCCAACTCGCTTCGTAAATTGAAATTTCCAAAAAATGGCGAAATGTCGAAATTGTTGGATCATAATTCGTCGCGTGGACCCGTTCGTACAGGCTGATGTTTCTTTAGCACAATGACGAATAAAATATGCACTTTTTTTTTTGGGAATATTCATGAATGACAGTGAAAGTTCCGCGGTGCATTTTGAATTTGTTTGTCCAAAACGTCTCATCGATCCATGTACTCGCAGGAAAGAAAAGTGTATGTGGTTCGAGTTGAGACCCCTGGAAAGTACACTACGGACATTACTCGAAGCTTTCAAAAGTAAGGATACGAACGATGTGTTTGGACAGCCCGTCAATACCGAGGAAGTCCCGGACTATCTCGATATTGTTTCGCATCCGATGGATCTATCGACAATGGAGGTAAAAACGTCAAGATTTATTCAACGAATCTGGGAGGCCACGAGAAGCAAATATTTTTCAAACATATTATTTTTTTGATCCCTGCCAGGCTAAACTCGAAAGACAGGAGTACGAGAGTCTAAGTGCTTTCGAATCCGACTTCAATCTGATGGTGAACAATTGTCTGGCGTACAACCGGAAAGACACGATGTTTTATAGGGCAGGATTGAAAATGCGCGAGCAGGGTGGTTCGTTGATAGAGCAAGCTCGCAAGGATTATCCCGACCTCGATCCTCCAACGGAAGTCGAAACTCCGGCAGTGTCCAAGTCTCGAAAAAGAGAGCGGAACAATCGTAATCGCACGGAATCCGAATCCCAAACTGGCGAACGCGAAATTCCAGCTACAGGTGTTAACCGTAGAACGGCCGTTTTGTTTACGCGAAAAGCACGCGCACGCGCGAGTAGAAGCGGTCAAGTACCGGGTGCGGAAAACGATCAGAAAAAACAAGGAGACAGCTTTAGGATTTACAGGTACACTTTTGATAAACTTTTTCTTCATTGCACACCTTTTTTTACAAAGTAATGCGAATGTCACCTTAAAGGCAGAAATCCCTTTAGAAGCGTGAAAAATAGGTATTTTTTCGAAGAATTTTTTAAAAGATTTTTAAAATTAACAAATTTTTAATTTAAAAAATTAATTTTTTTAAATTTAATAATTTTAATAATTTCAATAATTTTTTAAATTGATTTTTTTTTACTTAAAAATTTTTATAATTTTTTAAATTTAATTTATTCTAATTTTAATTTAATTTTTTTAAAGAATTTATTTATACGCTACTTTTCAAAATTCAGGGATATCCTTCTGACAATATTACTGAGTGTGATCTCCCGATTTCATCAAAATCGGTCGATAACGGTTGGAGCTACAACACAAGCAGTTTTTGAAAATGTAGTTTCGAGATAATCGCGTTTAAAGTTTTTGTCTGTCGCTCCTATATGCGATAACTTCCCAAATATTCATTATTTCGGGTTTTCCTTTGGTCACTATATTCTTTCGATATTATACTTTCGAAATATGTAAAAAAAAAACGATTTTTTGAAAATGCTAAAGGGATTTTTGGCCTTAACGATTAAATGACTTGACTCGTAATTAAAATGATGCACAGGAGCAGAGGTATGGACAGTGACATCGGCGAGGCCGAGAGTCAATCTTCGACATGCAGCAGTTGCTCGACGAGCGTATCTACGAGTCCCGAACCTGAAGAACCACCTGACGATCCACTCGACGAGGACGAAGAAAACAACGAACGCGATGGGGCTGAACCAGAGGAAGATGATGAGGGGGAAGATGAAGACGACGACGATGACGAGCCACCGTCTCAAATATTGAAAAAATCAAAAGACCTTGAAGGGCCAAAAATCGGCGAAGGTGAGAACGGCCTCGAGGCTCTCCAACTCGTATGGGCAAAGTGTCGCGGATATCCGTGGTATCCCGCTCTAATAATAGATCCAAACACTCCAAGAGGAACAGTTCACAAAGGTGTTCCGATACCGGCTCCACCCGATGACGTACTCGCGCTGGCTGTTAATTACAAAGAGCCAGTTTTTCTCGTTCTTTTCTTCGATACGAAACGCACCTGGTAAATTGATCTCTCTACGATATCAACACCTTGTCCGCAAAAAAAAAAGAGAATAATTTCCACTATTGCTTCTACAATATTTTTTGAGAAAATATTGCGTTAATATTTTTCATGCTTGGTCTAATATATCTACAGGGTTACTGGTAACTCGACGTATTCCTTGCAGTCATAGTAGAGTTAAAATGCAATAAATTAACCCACCAAATGTTCTACCGAAGTTCAGTAGTTTTTTAGTTACGTTAGATTTTTGATATTGACAATTTTGATATATGATATTTGATATTGAAAATTGATATTGATTAAAACTACTAATAATATTAACGAAATTATTTTAAATGATTTTCTGACCTTTTTATTAAATGCACTCCTTCTTGTACTCAATCAAAAACGATTTTCATAATGGAGTCCATGACTTTGTATTTACACCTTTTTGGATAGCTAGTAAGACAAGGTTCTTTTCCTAGTAATTTGTACATCAGGCGTCGTATTTTTTTTTGCACTAGACAATATTTTTTATTAAGCAATAGCAAAAATTACAAAAAAAAAATATTGTTTCATTAATGATCTCTGCTAAAGTTTTTGTCGTTTTTGAACTTTTAATTATTAACAAAGATTTGCTATGGCATCAACTATGATAAAAACTCAAATTTCAGTACAATCGCGCTGAAAATCTTTTTCAAATTGTCTTCAAATGAGTCAATCTGGGATTTTTCACGAATAAACTAAAAATCTAAATAACTCAAAAACTACTGAACTTCGGTAGAACATTTGGCGGCTTAATTTGCTGCATTTTAACTCTACTATGATGTCCTGCAAGGAATAGGTCGAGTTATCAATAACCCTGTATAATTGATGCAAGAAAGGATCGATAACTGTCAATGGGCATTAAAATCGTTTTATAAATGTACGATTTCTTTCGAAAGTTTATCAGTGAGCTTTTTTCAAAAATCGTTTTGGTGAGCTCGTCTGGGAAAATTACGTAACGTAATATTGAAAAAAAAAGTAAAGATTTTATAATGGATTTTATTATAAACTTGCATAACGCAGAATTATGGCAAACGACAATTACGAGTTGGCAGTTATTCGTCATTTTTCGTATCGTAATTTGATATATTAATTGAAGAAACGACGATAAATGTTGCTCGCACTTGAAAACAAATTCGAAAAACATTTTGCCAAAAAAACACATAACCCCGCATTGATCCTTTGGCACGAATTCGTGAAAATTGATAGTGCCTTGCTGATAATAGTTGACGGTATCTTTCATAGGCAATGGCTACCGGGTGAGAAGCTGGAAAAACTGGGCGTCTCGCAGGCGCTAGACGAAGCTAAGTTGATCGAATCTCGAAAGCCAACGGACCGTAAAGCCGTGAAGAAAGCTTATCAGGAGGCTCTTCATTATAGGAAACAAACGCACAATACAGCTCTCGCTGCATTGGCCAACAATTGAAACTGGTGCCCGAAAGAATAGCCTTCGAAGAAGCACGAAAACTTTTGCAAATATTTGCAAACGTTTCGTGTGTATACGAGGGTTGGGAGCAAAAACAAGAACACGAATGAAACAATAGAAACAGAAACAAATCCAACTTGTAAAATATTCCATCCAAAAGTTTTACCTTTTTCGTAATAAATTATTTAGATTTCCGAATTGTGTGAAGTGAAACGATATTTTATAAACCAACGAATTATACATACGATAAATCCAACTTATCTCCAAGGCGATTTCTCCAGGAAGATAAAAAAAAACCTTATTCCCAAAAAAAAAGTTTAATCGTTTGAGCAGATACCTCCAGTGATCCGTGAATCATTTTTTTACAATCTGCGGCTCGAAGTTCAGCTGCGCCGCCTTGTGAAGTTCACTCGCGTACATTTCCAATCTTTGAGTCATCTGAAAAATCGTACGATTAAATAGAATCATAAAAATTTGAAAAAAGGTAATCACTTCCGTTGAAATAACGAAATTTGCTTACGCGAAAACCCCAAATGTCTTTAGCCTGCCGACAAGCATTGAGATCGATTTCAGCCACGAGAAGACCATCGTTGTAGCGACTGAGACCAGGTGTGCGAGTCCCATCGGGCGCGGTGATATAGCTCGAGCCATAAAAATGGCCAAAATCACAATGAGCCGGTTTCCCATCCCCCGAAGTAAATTCTCGTGGAAAGAGCTCAGTTCCAACGCGATTTATAGCACAAGTGAAGTAACTGTTCGCTATGGCGGCACATCTCGCCTCAATGGGCCACAAGGGCTCGGAAAGACTTCCCGTGGTTGCTGACGGATTGAATACAATCTAAAAAGAAAACAATTTTCATATTGATACTCAGTACATTTTTGCTGAATTCCGATGTTAAGAAATGGCTTATTATTCATTGTTTTTTTTTCTCTCGGCCGACCATTTCGCCAGTTGATGAATAGTTGATGTTTGGTCGATCGTTTTGGCCAAACATCAAGAAAATCGATAAATACCTTTTATCGATTTTAACAAATCGATAATAATTTTAACAAAATCGATAAATACCTTTCATCGATTTTAACAAATCGATAATAATTTTAACAAAATCGATAAATACCAAGTGAAAAATAAAAGTGTATGAATTAGGCTAGCAAAAGTTTTTGAATAGATAAAAAAAGATAGTTATAAAAAATAGAAGCAACTAGCAATAATTCAAAGGAAACTTGTGCTAATCGTTCAATCCGAAGTAATCCGTTCAATTAATTCTGATGCGCAACTGGAGCCAGAAATTATTTTTACCTCGGCACCGTTTAATCCAAACATTGCCCAATTGAGCGGATGGTGTCGTCCGTAGCAAATATTAACCCCTATACGTCCATAGGAAGTTTCGAACACCGGATGACCAGTGTTACCCTCCATGTAATAAGTAGATTCGTTGAAATCACCAACGCGCGGAATGTGGTTTTTCCTGTGTTTGCCCAACACTTCTCCATCTTCGCTTATAACGACGCACGTGTTCCACAGGGTATCACCGTGCTTCGCGTCACGTTCGAGTATCGGAGAGATTATGACCATCTTGTGTTGTCGGGCGAGGTTGGATAACAAGATCGTGGACGGTCCCGTCTCTGCGTCTTCGGCGAATTCGCACCAGGGATACTTCTCCCTTGTGCAGAAAACGAACGGCATGCCTGCGATCAAACCCAAACAAAATTTAGTAATTTCAAATACACGTTGAAACAGTTGCGCTCGTCTTTGTCCAAACTCAATCGGTTGTATCGAAGAATAAAACAAAACCCTATCGGAATACGATACCACGGTAAGTTAAAATCGAAACTATTCTTCACAGTTGAGAATCGGTAGATAGTAAATTATGACCATGAGATTCCGTAAAATGAAGCGAAACGAAGAATACTCACACCATGCTTCCTGCAAACACACAATATTGACGCCGCAAAGAGCCGCATGGTGTATATAGTGTTCTATCTTCTCGTATATAGCTGCGCGTTGATCAATGAGGGGTTCTTCCGTAGGCAGCACAATGGAATGCTGAATAATCCCGACTCTTACGTTTCGAGACGCTCGCATTTGTTCGACAATTGGACATGGGATTCTCCATCCTTTAACCTCAAAATTCTCCGTTGTGCATTCGGGTAGAGCCAAATTTCTGAACAATTGAACCCAAACAAAAGAACTACCAAAAGAATCTATTTCCTGTATTCTTACGTTGTTTCATATCATACAAACGAAACGTTAGACAAAGTCAAGGAAGAGTTTAATAATAGCGAGAAGCAGTAACTTTTCTTCGTTAGGTCGCGAGTTGCACAATATCAATTCGGACGTGAGAACGTTTATTAATAGAATGAAAAACAAGCGTGATCACGAGTTTACCGGATTGAGTGAACGAAAAGAATTTCGTTCGGTGCTAAATCAGAAGAGTGTCACTCGCAAGGACGCGGAGCAAAGACCGAAAACAAAATTCGTAATAAAAAAAAACGAGCCGGCGTTTCACTCTCGCAGTGTCAACCATTTTTGTTTTATCAAAAACACTAATATTTTCCATCGTTATCGCTATATTTGTTACTATTAAATTGCAACGACGGTACGGTTAAATACACTAAAAAAAAAGCTTACTCGACTTCGCGACCAAACAGGACTCGCTTCACTTCCCGTAGCTCCTCCTCGGGTAAATATTCTTCTAAAATTTCTTCGACACTCGTGTGCTGCATGTCGACGTAATTGTGCAAGAGAAAAAGAGTATTGTTTCGAAAGTTTGAAAAAGTCCGGAACGAATATATAAAGCTCTGATCTATCGCTTCACACACACCTCGGATGGGACTTTCGATCTGGTTTATCTTGTCAGAGCGTTATCGTATCACTGCGTACAGATTGGAGATCAAATCAACGGACTTTTTGATACCACCTTTCGTTTTATACAATTTACGTTAGTTATTTCTGAAACATTCAGTCAAATGATTGACCAATATACGAAAAAATAATCTTATTTTTGACGTGTTTAAATAAAAATAATTTAAACATTTCAAAAATAAGATTTTTCAACAAAATGTTGACATGTGAAGTCGATAAAATTAAATTGAAATAAACAGGTACAGTGAGTGTAGAAAGTATTCGTACACTAGCATTTTTGCGAAAGACAGCTATTTTTATAAAAAATTATGAATGATAACACGTCCGAATGTAAAAAACGTCGATCTGTTTTGTTTTCATTTTGAAAAGTACATTCTTCCAGTTTCCGAATAAATTTCGACTCCCAAGACTCGAATTCTTTTCGCGCGTTCAAAATCGCCAATTATTGGTTCCTCATCGAATGAAATTTAGTCAAAATATATCATATTTGCGATATCATATGAAGCTCTTGAATGAAAAACAGGAAAACTGCAAATTGGATATTATTCAATCAGTTTGTCACGTCGGTTAGTTCGCGGTGCAGTGAGCGGCCCTCGCGTGTTCGTTGCCGCGCAACAGCCCACATAGGAATGCAGATTTGTGCAGAATGTAGAATCTCAGAGTGGAGAATGCAATCGTACGAGCCGCGCGCGCTCTCTGTGACGATACAGTTTCATGCTTATTCGAAGCACAAGTAATTTCGTATAAGGCTTACGATATATAGATATCAATATTTATGCGTGTGTGCATTACATAGATTTTGCCGCGAACGAAACGAATCGCTTATTGTTACAACCAATCGAGTATCGCTCGAGTATAGCAGTCGGAATTTTTCGGAAAAATGACGCATGCCGAGTGAATATGGCCCGTGCTATATTCGCGCTCGTCCATTATAGAAATATATCGGAAACCCAATAATGCCGGATTTCCGCCGAAATCCCAAAACAATACTGTATTTTCGTTTATTCAAAATGTCGCCGTAATCGAAAAAAAAACGTTATCTGGCAGGGTACGATCCTCCAACGACATATACATAAAAATCATCGTCCGAGTATCGAGTTCGTGATCGTATCGCAACGACACGATTACGAAATGTAGGTACTACGAAAACAAAAAAACCTTAAATATGTGATCGAAAAAAAAAAACGATTGGAAAATTTGCAAGATTCGAAAAATGTGATTTTACAGTGCGGATCGATGTGCGTGTCCGCCTTCGAACAATGAATTCGTTGCGAAAATACCTAGGTAAGGTTAACCAACGGCCATATTATCCTAATTCACGTTTTTTGTCATTTTTTCAAAAATGTTACTTTTCTTTCCTAACTTTTGGCTTCTTCGGAACAAAAATTTGGAAACGACGATCTATGGTTTTCGTAGCAGTGACATGTTGCGAAACTGATTCGTTGTGATGCCAAATGAAAACAATGAAAAATAAAATGCCACCGTTCAGAAGGAAAAAATCAGGAAAGTCATTTCCTGTCAAAGTTTGCACTTTAGACGCGGAACTCGAATTCAAGTTGGAGGTACGTTTCGTTCTTTCGATAATATCACTTGCGCCCTTTTAATCCTCAATAAACATTCGGTTTTCGTATTTCATGGAAACGCTGCAGTGGCGAGCCACCGGACGCGATCTATTCGATTTGGTATGTCGTACGATCGGATTGAGAGAGACCTGGTATTTCGGTCTTCAGTACGAGGACTCCAAAGGATTTATATCTTGGCTCAAATTGGACAAAAAAGGTTTTCGTCGTTGCGTGGAATTTGGCAAAAACGGAGGGAAGGTATGAAGCTACGGTTGACGAGAATACCGTCCGGATATGTTTCAGTCCAGGATCAAGGAATCTCTCAACAACCTACAACGCCGTTCATGTTTCTGGCAAAGTTTTATCCGGAGGACGTAGCTGAAGAATTGGTACAGGAAGTGACTCAGCATCTCTTCTTTCTACAAGTCAAACAGGCTATCCTCTCTATGGATATATATTGTCCGCCGGAAGCGTCGGTGTTGCTCGCATCGTACGCCGTTCAAGCAAAGGTATTTCGCATAGTTTACGAACGAATCGGTCACAGCATACCAGCTTTAGGCCCAGTGACCGGCAGTTACGAAAACCAGTTTCAAATACGAGCTTCGCGTTGTTAACGAAGATTTCCATTTTTATTTCGTTACGTTATCTTATATATATAAAAGAAAGTCGGGTTTGTGTTACAACATAACTCGAGATCTGCTGGACCGATTTTCATGATTTGCGATTCGTTTGATTCGTCTCTTCCCAAATAAGAAGAATACATATTAAAAACAACGAAAAAAAAGAAGAATACATAATTATGAAAGATGAATCATTTTCCGGAAACGTTCGTTTGTTTCGTACGCGTCAAACATTTGCTGTTGATCCTATCGAATACTGAAAGTAATCATTGACATTTATCCGTGCGTTCAGAAATACTGGTAAAAGAGTAACATCAGCAAGAGCGTTAATACATTTATTTTGTGTTAATTAAAGTTTGTTTGTTTTGGTTTATTAACACTTTAACACGAGATTTATTGACTACGAGGCGGTACGAAGTTCGCCGGGTCAGCTAGTTTTTATTATTTTTTTAGTACGGAGACTACGATGAAGTTTCGTATCGTCCAGGAATGCTGGCTAGCGAAGATTTGCTACCTCAGAGAGTAATCGATCAGTACCAAATGACACCTGAGATGTGGGAGGACAGGATTAAAATATGGTACGCCGATCATCGTGGTATGTCGCGCGATGAGGCTGAAATGGAATACCTCAAAATTGCCCAAGACCTTGATATGTACGGCGTCAATTATTTTCCTATCAGTGTGAGTATAAATCGAATTTTCAGACACGTCTCGTCGAGTTTCAAAATCATACAACGAATTAATTTATCTCTGCTATTATTATTCAGAATAAAAAGGAGACCGACTTGTGGCTCGGTGTTACAGCGCTAGGCTTGAATATCTACGAGAAAGAAAACAAACTCGCTCCAAAAACGACTTTTACCTGGTCCGAGATACGTCACATTAGCTTCGACGATAAGAAATTCGTCATCAAACCTGTGGAAAAGTCTTCGCCCAATTTTGTATTTTTCTCCCAGAAAGTTCGCATGAACAAATTGGTAATTTAAGATTTTCTCAAATTTCGAAATTATTATTCATTTTACATGAAATATAGAATTTTTTTTTTTCTTCAAGATCTTAGATCTGTGTATCGGAAACCATGATTTATTCATGAGGAGGCGCAAACCCGATTCAATGGAGGTCCAACAGATGAAAGCGCAGGCTAAGGAAGAAAAGTCGAGGTAAAGTGATTACTCGCAACCCAAACGGTTAACGATTCGCTAAAAAGTTGTATCGAAGCTTCGTTTGTTGTGTAATTCCATCTTAAAAGAATGACACATCCGATCGATAAAAATCCTACCAAGTATTCACTAAAATTATGTCAGGACCTCAAAATCGTCTTCGTCCAACAATATTTACATTTTCCAGTGGCAATATTCTCTTTTATACATATATTTTTCCCTTAAGGAGGCAAATCGAGCGAAACAAATTAGCCAGAGAGAAGCAATTGCGGGAGGCAGCCGAGCGAGAAAAGGCTGCGATGGAGCAGCGTCTGATGCAATATCAGGAGGAAATTCGATTAGCGAACGAAGCTCTGGTAAATATTGAAACGAATTCCATTAAAATTTTACACGTTAATTTATAAAATCATGTTTGAATTCTTCTTTTCTACCGTTAAATCTACGAAATGCATTGGATACTTTTTTAGCGGCGATCCGAGGAAACTGCGGATCTTCTTGCGGAAAAGAGCCGCGTTGCTGAAGAAGAAGCGATGCTTTTGAGTCAAAAGGCATCAGAGGCGGAACAGGAAATAACGCGAATAAGATTGAACAATATGAAAACGGAGGAGGAAAAGGTGCATCTCGAGCGTAAAACACGCGAAGCCGAATTGTTGACGGAACGATTAGTACAGGAGTCCGAAAGGCGAGCAGCAGAAGCTGAAAAGCTCAAAGATGAATTACTACGTGCCCGGATAGCCGAGAAAGAAGCGAAGGAAAAACTGCTCGAATTTCTAAGCAGGAATGCTTACACAGCTGCTATAACGGTAAGTTTGCATGAAACGTGAAAAAATCATGGAATGTTTTTGGTATTTTTTCATCTGCGTCCGTTATCAACATCAAGCAAAATTTATCCAATTTTTCCCCGATATATTTATCTCCTGTGTTGGCTGATCATTTTATATCTGCCCTCATATCAACGTTTACATCGCGACTTTTATGATTCTTTTTGAAAAAAAAAAACACACACCGTGCACCAAATATTTCAGCCCGTACCAAACCTGTTCCCATCGACGCAGGTACTTCCTTCCGATCTGCAAGCTGATTTGCAGACCCTTCAATTGGATGCGGAACCGCTCGCTTCGGACTTGACCTCGTATGACCTGATAGCTGACGGCGACGTCGATCAACTATCCTTGGAAATTGAGAAGGAACGTGTGGATTATTGGGAAAAAAGCAAGCATCTTCAAGAACAATTGAGAGAATTGCGCTCGGAAATCGAAGTTATGAAAGTCGGTGAGAAACAGTGCGAACTCGATCAACTTCACGATGAACAAGTACGCCTCGGCGAGAACAAGTACAGTACATTGAAGAAGGTCAAATCCGGCTCGACTAAAGCACGGGTCGCCTTCTTTGAAGAACTCTAGATATTCTTTAAATATCGTTTCGCTGCCTGCGTCAATTTCAACCAGAACGAATCATCCGGAACAAAAAATCCACAGAAAATGATAACACAAAACTATGCGGATAAGACTTTTCTATATGATATTTTGACGATTTTTGTCCAGCGATTATCGACGTTTCATCCCACCTCTCCGACTTCGTAATTAGAATGCGTACGCAATATCTGATTTACTCAGACTACCTACGGGATCCTATTAATCCGCGAAATTGTACATAACCGTAAGAGTGACAAGTCTATGAAAAAAAAGAGGGACAGCAATATATATATATTTATGTATAAGACGAAGTGAGATGTTAACGAATCATACTCATTTTTCGCTACAATTTTGCTGAGCAAATACGGCCTCTCCGGACGGTTTGATAATGTTTTTTGAAGTTTTATTGTAGCATCGTGACTTTCGCGCGTAAAGCAGATTAAATACAAAGGTAATTCAGTTTTTCTTCATTTTAAGGGATAATGCCAATTTTTTAGGACAAATATTAATCGTGGGCTGTCACACTCCAAAAAAAAAAACACATATCGAAATGTACGAGCGAAGCATTCATCACAAGACTCTAGACGCAATATCTAAAAGTGTAATTAGTGATTTTTTTTTTTCCTTCATTTTCATCCTGATAAAAATTCGATTTGGCAGCGAGTAGTATAGAAGATCGGATGTTACTATTTAATACAAGAACCTGATTAAGACTTGTAATTAATTCAATGGGGTAACGCCTCACGCATAAAGATCATGCATTGGGCAAATGGTGCTGCATGTGCTGATAAAATCATGTCATTTCCGTGTACACGAGATTGGACTACAACGGAGATCAAATCTGCTACGGAATGAACGACGAAAAGACTTGGTGGAAAATTCTCTGAACGAGTTCTGATAATTTGACTTTGCGAATGTAGTTCTGCAAGCTACCTTAATGGATACGTGCTTTTCTACTAGCCTCGTAAAAATTGTTTCCTGGACACGATATTTGTAATTTTTTGTTTAGAACGAACGTTTGTGAACAGTATTATCAACCGAGGGCAATTTAGTTATACATCGATTACTTCGGGACAACAGAGTTGATTGTGTTGCGCTAGAGTAGATTTTATCGTTATCTTAACATCATCAACGTCATCGCTCGCTTAAGGGCCACGCACAAAGAAATTCAACAAATGAAAGATACTCTAACGTAAAAAAAAAAATGTCACGAGTCCACGTTTTCCGCAATGTGCTCCGTTTTACGAGAATTTTTACGACGGGGGATCGTAACATTATTATGTTTAAAAAATCTATTTTGTAACGTATAAATTGATGAAGTTAGAGCTCAGGCGACAATTCGTTAAATTTATTGAAACTTATTCCTTGATTAATTAGCTTCAATGAATTTGGAGCTCATTTAGCGAATATGATCGAATCATTGTGATTCGTTCGAGATTGCCATATCGAGTGTAGTGAGCGATATTTATATCCCATTACTTTCCATCCCTCGATAGGGATGGTTAGATCTATTTTTTCGATCAATGCGTATTTCATTCTTTTGAAGAAAAAAGTGCGAGAGTGAAATTTCAATTATCGCATCTAGGATTAATAGATTGTTTGAGAATAAGCGACGAAGTGCCTTGTTTGTAAGTGCTAGTGAGGTATGAACGCGCGGGAGAATAATCGAAATTTTTGGACGATTTAAGGAACGGAAGAAATTTATCGATATTTTACTATACTCGAGTTGCCTTCGGAAATAACAATTATATACCTTTTTCACACCTCGTTAACGATGCACATAATTCACTTTTTTAACCGGACTGTACATGCAAAAAAAACACAAAACAAAATAAAATTTTATTATTTTAATATCAAGTTGTTGGAAATATCCCGCTACCTGTTACGTCACCACGAGTTTGGGTCAAAAGTCTTCGATCGCCGTACTTAGAAACGCCCTATTCACTGGACGTGAAAAATCCATCGTTTTTAAGTGGAATGTTAAAAATCGAGTTATTCCTCCATGTAGAGACGAATTAAATCATCCTCTTTCGCAGGAAGTTTCGTCACTGGACAAACTCCCTGCTTTCGTACGATAGGCAGAATGCACTGATAGCAAAAAACGTATCTGCAAAGCAAACGAAATTGTATAAGTATATGATACACAATTTTACGATATTTGCATAGATATTTACGAAAAAGATACAATTAGATAAATAAAATAAAGATTTACGACCAAAAAGGAAGCATAACAAAAATACTTTTTCAGAATATGCAGGGTGTCCCACGTTCGGGCAAAAAAAAGTTTTTTCAGTCAATCATCGATAACTTTTTTTCCTTTAAGAGTTGGCACTCCACTCTGTGCTCAATCTCTTCGTTATGATTTTCTCTCCAAAATGCTTTTTTAATAATTTCAATCCGATTATTTTTCGATTTTTGGCAGAATTTCAAAGTTGGACCATCGATTTTTGCCAATTTTTCCATACATACCCCTTTGCCTCCTTTTTTCCGATTTTTCAAGTG